>CP092870.1:96264906-96314285 GCA_030710605.1 Cordylochernes scorpioides
ATTCCTTTGTGTAAAGATTACACGAATTCCATGATCTCATGGGAATGGGGTGTAGCTTTCGTTGATCATGGCATCATGATCAGCACACTTTGGTGAAAGCTGACTTTGTGTAGTTTGAGGCCGTTCCTAACTTGGAAGCAGATGCCTTTGCTGCTGACTCTAACATGAGTACAGACGCAGCTCCTCCGTATGCCTGGAGTGGGACCCTTGCTGAGGTCTATCAACCGGGTCAGTTGAACTCAGGATTTTTAAAGAGGTCTACTCCTCTTCTAACAATGCTGCTGTTGGTCCGCGACTGCTTTCATCAGAGTTATTCTGCTTGTTTCGCAGCTGGCCTTCATATTTGAAGGTCGTTTCCCTATCTGCCACCTGGGGACACGCCCTAGAGCAGTCAGTCTGCCAAGGGAATCAATGAACTTGATCAGGATGGTGAACAGTACAGCAGTAGTGACATAGCAGTCAATGTAATGGTACAAACTTTAGTATATTAATGGATAGATATGTATTAATCTCTTAACCAAGTTAAATCATCCTACCTAAACACAGTTGGTACACCATTGGATAGTGGGCTACCTAGACCGAAGTCTGTACGCCTGGCACAGTTGGTACATCCATTGGAGCGTGGCCACCCAGACCTTTCGGTCCATAAACCGCATGCGAATAGCATAACCCATTGCTATATCTAGGTCACCTAACCAAAAGAATGATGCATTCTCCATGCACCGAGCGGCCATTGTTTGGCCCTCGCGCCCGCCATTATGGTCTGGCTCCATGGGGTCGACCAATCAAACCCACAGGCGTCTTCGAGAGTTCATGGCAAGGTTGCTGAACAAGCCCTCCCTTTCGCACTTAGTTAAACCCGTACCTACGCTCCAATAGGACTCCCCCCCCTTTGGCGCTCAAACCCTTTGTTCACAGTACTCCCTGAATCTGCCGACGAATCAAGCACAGTTGGTACAGTGGAGTGGACCCAGGAGGAGCTCTAAACTCAGAGATAAGACAGCAGCAAACAACGATTTAGAACAGGCCATTTCAAGCCATTGAAGATAAAAAATAACAACAAAATCTACCCCACTTGCTCAAAATTAGCTTCCTGGCACCTGCCGCTCTAGAACACATTTTGGCTCACATTAGGATGCACTAAACAGGACCTTTGGGAGAGGCTGCTGCTTATCATAAAACGCTCGAGAAGCATGAACTCATTGAAATTGTGTAATCTTTACACAAGAGAAGAAACACAACAATAAATCATTACACGAGTACATTGGTGTAGCTACACTGCTGAGAACTCACCTTCCCCTTGTTGCGGCGGAAGTAGATACTCTCCCTGCGTGGGGTGGACTGGGTAAAGTTCTCCTCTGTTTGAGGAAATCATGGTCGAAGAAGGAGCTTCTGTTTTGTAGGACTTGGAAGTTCATCGTCAGTTGGTCCTCCCATGTTTGTAGCAAGCAGTCATGTAAGAAACAACACAACGTGGGGAGATATGTATAAGATGATGAGTGTTGGTAAACAGTGTAGGACAACGGACAGGCATCCACTGGGAGAATGAGCCTGGGAAGTCAACAACTGATGTTAAAGTGATTGACACATACAAGAGAGATTCTCATCTTTGGTGAGGCTGTGTATTGATCCCTTTCTCTCTGTAAATGATGTGCTGTACTTTGCATTCCTTATTATTTCAATGTGAAAAAGTTAAATTTTTTTATTTAATTAAAAAGGCAAATATTGGATCAAAATATATTATTTTCCAATATTTCAGTGGCTGAATGCCAACCTTTATCAAGGTGTTATAACATATCTGTTAATAATCTAAAAGTTTCTGTTAATAGGTTATAACACCTTGATAAAGGTTGGCGTTCAGCCAACTGAAATATGGTAAAATAAATGATATTTTGATCCAATATATGCCTTTTATATTTAAAGATTTATTTATTTTGAAATTTTCCAAAACAGTTGATAGGCCAATGTTCTATATATATAGTATACAAGATGTATATACTCTTAACAAAAAAAATGGAAGCTCCAATTGAAACTTGACACATTTGAGAATTTAAGTCTTGTTGATATTTATTATCAACATTCACAAACACATTTTAGGCATTTATTAAGATACTTTATATATATTTTATATAGAGAGAGAGAGAGAGAGAGAGAGAGGATATTCTCCTGTAAATCAAAATGTAACAAGACCAAATCTAAATTGATTGAAATGTTGGTGACGTTTCGATAAGGCATTGTACTAAAACTTTAGTTTTTTTTTTTCTTTCTTATCCCTAGTACACGTGGTACAGGCCATGATAATCATGGTGGGTAGTTAGCGACTGCTTTTACTGTAAGTGCACCACATGTCTACATATGTGAAAAGCAGTTCGACTTTGCACTTACAAATGTGCCAGAGCCCCGTTTGGTTACTTGCACTCGCTGGTGGGGGTTGGACTTTTGCAAGAATCGGGGGCCATTGGAGCAATTTTTTTTTTTAACAGAAAAAAGTGTCCAATGCGGGAATCGAACCCGGGTGGTAGTGGTCGAAAACCAAATGGTTTAACCAGACTTCCACCGACCCCCAAAACTTTAGTACTTTGATGATGGTAACAATGCTGTTACTGAAACGTCACATACATTTCAAATATTTGGATTTGACCTTGTTACTCTTGATTCTATTCCATATTCCAAATATTGTATGTACCTTATCAAGATATTCTACAGAGATAATTAAAAAGGTTTCTGGAGATGAGTTTATTTTTAAGCCAGGAAGCTCGAAACTACTCTAATAAAATAAAAATAAACTCATCTCCAGAAACCTTTTTAATTAATTAATTAATGTCCAGTAGATTTAAATCAATATAAATTTAATAATAAATATCGAAAACATCAATGAGACTACATTATTAGACAATCATTTAAATTCTACGAAAAATCTGAAAAATTAGAAAACTCCACCTTTAAGGAAACCACAAACTACAAATGCGGAAAAAAGAAAATAAGAAATTTAAAACCTAGACAAATTCTCCATCAATTGAGCTAGAATGACAAAAAGTGAAAAAAAAAGGAAAAACAAACCCACCTTGAATATCAAACAAGCCAGAAAAAAAACCTTCTCAAGAACAATATCCCCAAGGACTCAATGACATCATTATAAATTATAATTGTAAATGAACCCCTGTACATAACCACCCCCCTCAGTATATTGTAAATATGATGATTTTGAGCGGCACCTAATAAAGTTATTTTGAACATGAATTGGAATTTAATAATACTATTATTACCAGGTCTATTAGTATGAAACGCGAAAATGGCCGCCAGAAGGCGCTGTGCAACTTTATTTGAGCCGACGGTGGCGCTGTTGAAGGCGTTTTGTTTTTAACTCACGTGGCATCAGCACGCATGCAGTTTTAGAAAATTTCAAATCGTGCAAAATTTCTGGACCCGTGGAAAATGGCGATTTCCGAGCCAAAAAGTTGCCATTTGCAGGAAGTTTTGTTGTTCGCCTTCAACTGGAAGAAAAGTGCCACTGAAGCCCACCGAATGCCCGAGGAAGTTTACGACGACCACGCTCTGAGCAAATTGCAGTGTTACAGGTGGTTTAAAAAATTCCAAAGTGGCATTTCAAACTTGATAATGAACCACGTGGAAAACCGCCCCAAAGTTCGAGGACGTTGAAATGCAAGCTTTGTTGGATGAGGACAGTACCCAAACGCAGGAGAAACTCGCGAAACAGCTCAAGGTGCTGTTTCCCTACGTTTAAACAGCCTCAGAATGACTCAAAAGCTTTCCAGATGTTGAGCGAAAGGCAGCAAGAACGGCGTCTGGTAACCTGCGAAGGGCTGCTCGCCAGGCATGAAAAGAAGTCATTTTTGCACCAAATCGTAGCTTCTGATAAGAAATGGATCCACTTCAGCAATCCTACGCGCCAAAAGTCGTGGGGCCTGCCCAGCCAATTTCCAAAACAGACGCCTAGGCCCAGTCGCTTCAGAAAAAAGGCAATGCTTTGCGTATGGTGGGACCTGACCGGCGTAGTATATTTCGAGCTCCTGAAACCTGGCGAAACGGTCAATACTAGTCGCTATGAACAACAAATGCACAGTTTGAGAGAGGCGAATGAAAAAAGACTGGAATTGTGTGAAAAGCACAACAAGCTGATACTGCAGCATGACAACACTCCAGCCCACAATGCTACGGTGGTCAAAAACACAATAAAAGACTTGGGCTGGGAACTCTTACCCCACCCGCCGTACTCACCAGACTTAGCGCCGTCGGACTACCATCTTTTCACATCTTTAGGACAGGCCCTAAAAAAACAGGAATTTTCGAACTCAGACATACTCCGAAAATGGCTTGTTGACTGGTTCGACTCAAAAGGAATAGAATTTTTCAGACAAGGAATTTGAAAATTGCCTGAAAGGTGGTCCGAGTGTATAGCTAATCAGGACAATTACTTTGAATAAAAAAATCTTTTGTTGTATGGAATTGGTGAACTTTTGAATTAACTAAAAAATTTGACGTTTCATACTAATAGACCTGATAAAAATATTGATAATTCAGTAAAAAGGGAAGATTTTTAGACTGGCAGAAATCCTAGCTAAACACAACGAGATCTTTATAGTTGGAGAAGGGGGTCAGTACTTACACCCTGGCAGGCTGTTTCTCTTGGTTGTTCAGTGATTCCCCAAACTGAAACACACACACAGTACCACTCGCATAATAATTCTTCTTCGATTTTAAAAACAAAATCGAAACTAAAAAAAAATGTTGTTGTGTAGTTATAGCGTACTATAACTTATGTTTTTGTCATTGGACACTTTTTTGATTAAAAAAAAAAATGCTCCAATGGCCCCCGATTCTTGCAAAAGTCCAACCCACCAGCGAGTGCAAGTGACCAAATGGGGCTCTGGCACATTTGTAAGTGCAAAGTCGAACTGCTTTTCATATGTGTAGACATGTGGTGCGCTTACAGTAAAAGCAGTCGCTAAATACCCACCATGATTATCATGGCCTGTACCTTGTGTTGTTGTTGTTTCTTATCCCCTTGTGTAAGATGTACCACGTGTACTAGAGATAATTTAAAAAAAAAAAAAAAAACAATTTGGATTAAATAAAGAAACATAAAGTAAACAAGACACCAGTTCCAAATTAATAAATTTTGTGTAACATTTTGGTAACAGAGTTGTTACTATCACGTCGGTGTACAAGTAGGTAACACCCTCGATTCCCGACAGCCATGAACCGGGATTGAATCCTGCGTTAACATTTTGTTTAATATATGAATAACCTTCACATATTATTCATTGTTGCAAATATCATAAACTAGATTGCTCTTTTTGAGTGGTACCTAATAAAGTGATTTTGTAACTTGGAACTTGTTACTATCATTTCAGTACTTTTGTCTGAAGATGGTAACAGTGCTGTTACTGAAATGTCATGCACTATTTATTAATTTAGGAATAGGTACAAGGAAATAAGACCAAATCCAAATAAATAGTGTGTGATGTTTCGGTAAAAGCGTTGTTACCATCTTCAGACAAAAGTACTAAATCTATGATTTCGGTAACAGGAATCTATGATTCAGTACTTTTGTCTGAAGATGTAACAACACTGTTACCGAAATGTCACACACTATTTATTAATTTGGATTTGGTCTTTTTACCTTGTGTTTTATCAAACACCATCAAAAGCTCTACAAGCTTAATACCCTAATGTGATTGAGTGGAGATAAGAAAGAAGAAACCTTGTGTTTATATTCTACTAGCCGAATGACCCGGGCGTTACCCGATTAAATGCTTTTATTCAAATACTATTCGTTACAATTATAAATTGGCGCCGTGGATGTCATTCTTGTATAATAAATAAATGAGTTTTTAAAATTGTAAAAAAAAAAAAAATGCATCGGCCGGGAATCGAATCCATGCCGCCCGCGTGGCAGGCGAGCATTCTACCACTGAACCACCGATGGTTATGAGAAATGGCCATATTTAGGTATTTATTCCATTCACAAAGCAAACGGTGACAGAATTGATTAAGAATTGTTGCTTGATTATGACGCTGATAACTGTATATATTATAATCTAAATTGTGCTTCATCATTTAGGAATAGGTCTTGTTACTACCTAGTGTTGAGATGACTTAATATAGAATATAGAGAGGGGGAGTTAAACTAACCATTATATTCAGCAGGTCGTTGTTCAGTGTGGAGGTGGAGGAGGTGCTGGTATTCAGGGCCTCGTTCTCCTTGTTCTCGTCATCGCTGCCGGTTCCAAAATCTCCACCAGCCATCTTCATTGTGGTGTAGAAGAAAGGAGTGGTTGGCTAAACACACACATGTTGTTAGCTTACTTCTTCCCACTTTACTCTCCTTCACTCTGAGGCAATGACAAGTGTGGTGAGGGTTAACATCTACAAGTACCATCTTGGTCTAAACATCGACATGTCCACTCTGGGGAAAAAAAAAAAACTCAGGGAGTCAATCATTGGCAGAACCTTTCCCGCAATGGGCTCCACCAATCAAAACCTTGTATATACTTTATATATATATACAGTTAAAACTGTCTATAGCGCCCCCTCTAAATAGCACCAGATTTTAAATACGTAGTACAATGCAATTTACATTAAAAGTGACCTGTCTATAGCACCCCCTCTCTATAGCACCCTATTTTGGTGAGTCCCAAGAGGGAGCACTATAGACAGGTTTAACTGTATATATATTTAATAATAAAAAGGCAAATTATTGGATTTAATAAAAGATTTATTTGCCAATATTTCGGTTGGCTGAACGCCAAGTTTGAAACATTGCTTCCCTACCAGGCCTTCAATGATTTAACCTTAGTACAACATTAGGGCATACTAAACATAGGACATGCAACATAGGACAACAAACTAAATTATAAAAATTGTTAAACTCCTCCTCTCTCCCAAAGGGAAAACTAGAGAAAAAAATTATATCATCAGCCAAGGCAACAGCTTTTAGTGATCTTCTTTCTTATCTCCACCCAATCATATTTGGGTATCTTTTAGTGATCTTCTTCTTTCTTATATCCACTCAATCATATTTGGGTATCTTTTAGTGATCTTCTTTCTTATCTCCACTCAATCATATTTGGGTATCTTTTAGTGATCTTCTTTCTTATCTCCACTCAATCATAATTGGGTATCTTTTAGTGATCTTCTTCTTTCTTATCTCCACTCAATCATATTTGGGTATCTTTTAGTGATCAATATTGGAACTGCCCCAGCGGTCCTAAAAGGGCAGTGAGTTTAAGACACAATTCACATCACTTAATACCACTTAACTATTTCTTTAATTTAATGATAAGGCACACAATTTGGATTATAGATTATAAACACAAGGTAATAAGACCAAATCCAAATAAATAGTGTGATGTTTCGGTAACAGCGCTGTTACCGAAACGTCACACGCTATTTATTTATTTGGATTTTATCTTTATTACCTTGTGTTCTTTAATTTAAAAAATGGCACATTCCTTAATTGATGATTAAAAGTTGATTTTTGTTCCACTAGATACAGGATAATTTTGTTTGAAATTTGCTCAAACTGGTGTTTTGGCATATTCTTTATCCTCAATATCTTTATTGATAAACAATGTTTTATTGTATTTTTAAAGAGAGAGAAAGGTGCCTCTCTTTTGGTAGAATTTAATAGAATTCAAGGTATGCAGCAGGCAAAAAAGTATCTTCTTCTTTCTTATCTCAATGAAGAAGAGAATTTTCTTTTTGGCCTGCTGCATACCTTGTTGTTGTTTCTTATCCCATTGTGTAAAGATTACACTAATTCCATGAGTTCATGCTCCTCGAGCTGTTTTATGATGAGCAGCGGCCTCTCTCAAAGGTACTGTTTAGTGCATCTAAGCTGCATACCTTGAATAAGGTATAAAAATACCTTTTCTTAAAAAGAAAAGTAATTTATATGTGATGATTTGTTAAAAAGCATCATTAGACAAGGAATAATTTGGATTATAAACACAAGGTAATAAGACCAAATCCAAATAAATAAATAGTGTTTGACATTTGGTTAACAACACTTATCGAAATGTCACACACTATTTATTTGGATTTGGTCTTATTACCTTGTGACCATTAGACAAATTAATTCAGTTACATTTTTGCTGAAGATGGTAATAATGCTGTTACTTAAAGAATATATAGAGTAGAAATGATAAGGCACAATTTGGATTATAAACACAAGGTAATAAGACCAAATTCAAATAAATAAATAGTGTGTGACATTTTGGTAACAGCGTTGTTACAGAAACATCACACACTATTTACTTATTATATGGATTTGGTCTTATTACATTGTGTTTAAACTTGTTTTAGAGAGTTGGTCTCCATTAGAACATATGGGATGTTTAACAAGTACTATTGGTTGTGGGCTTCTAACATCAAAGGCCTTTTTAACCCTTTCTTTGTTCATCCCAGTTTCCTGATAATGAACCTTGATTCAAGTGTCACTTGTATATTCTTTAATCTCTTCGTCTAGACTAATATGAAATATCAATATATATATATTACATAGCACTCAAGAAGATATGCTTTTGCTTCCTCCTCCTCCCTTCAAATAAAAATAAATTGGGTGGTGGAAGCATTTGTTAGAATGCCAAACACTTCATAGTTGCTTGTTAGTAACAAATATTTGACAAAGCAAATCAACTATGTGTTCTATACATTTCTAAATAAGAAATCTGGTTGTTTTGAATTATTTTTAGGTGATACACAATTAAAATATAAATATAATATATATATGAAAGCATATACTTTTAACACACCACACACTATCAAATATATATTAAGGTACAAATATTCAACTCCAAAGAAAAATAGGTATAATGTAGCAACAAAGTGTATGGTGGGTACATAATTTATTAATTATAATTATCGAAATTATTATGTTAATAAATATATATAAAATATTTATATGAATTTTTAAAAATATAACATTGATAGTTGGTATTGATATTAAGTTAAACGATCTTTTTCAATTTAAAAATTATTAGTGAAAAAGATTACTTTTACGTTAAAAATGGCTAAAATTTGATTCTTCTCTTTATTTTTGAATAATTAAAATTTGCAAATATTAGTCACGAAACTAAAAAATATATATATGCTTATATAGAATTGTGCAAATTCATTAGTTTAAATTTTGCTCAAAAATATCAGTGATGTCAGTCTTTTAAAAAATTATAAGGGATTTTTATCACAGAAAACTACTTCGAAATAATTTTATAAATAAAATTCAGCCTGGAACTGTATTTAAACAGTTATAAAACTATATCTACAATTTCATGCTTCAAGAACCTGAGTTATTTCAATTTATATTCATGAGAAAATTTTATATCTAATATATGATGAGAAGATTTTTGTGAGTTGTCATTAACAATCCTAAAATTCTAATACTTGTCTAAAATTTGGGCTATTTAGTTTTAAACACATTGTAATTTGAATGCTTATAGAGAAACATTTACGTATCATCGAAAATCAAAATGATATCAAATGATACTAAATAAAACTTTTCAAAGTTAAAATTGTTATTTTTCAATATTAAATTGCAACCTATTTATTTTAAAAGCAACTTTTTCAAATTTAATTACATCTTTCAGCTTCAATTGATAATATTTATATATATTTCGATATCCAAATTTTATTTAATTCCATTTTTATTCACGTCATATTTATTAAGTTCTTTAAATATACTTCAAGACCTTAATCGCTTTTTTTTTTTTTCAAAATATTTCAACAAAAAAAATGATTTGATAACATTGCCAAATTTGTAAATAGAGTAAAAATGAGGTCTCTATTTTCATGAAATATGGCATGATGCGTTCGAAACTTATTTTATTATAATTTTTTATTAGAGATTTATGTTTTAAATATGAGTGAATCTGATATAAAGGATTTAGATAAATTTCCTGCACAATATGCTTTAGTATGTTTATTTTATTCACAATATTATATAAGAGATAAAATGGATCGCCATTTCTAATTTTTTTTTTTAAATGCTCGCTTTTTTTTTTACTATAATATTTCTGTTTGTGTTTTAGTTAAAACACTGTAATTGGTATGCAGATGAGTACAAGTACTGTCGCAGTAAGTTATTTTCAATTAATCACTTTATAATAATTTTATTTGATAAATCCGATAAATGTTATTAATATTTTAGAAATATAAAATCACTCAGAAAATTATCATCTATACTAATAACCAACAATCATCTTCAAAAGTGATAATTTTAACTTTTGAAAATAACCTATAAATTTAAATTCTAAATTGAATTTATATGAATAATGGGTTTTATAGATAGTTTCTATAGATGCATTTAAACCAGGTATTTAAATAGCATTCGAACATATCCATTAGAGACCCTCGGATAATTGAGGGGATGCCTTACATAGTCCTTTACATAGTGGTTCTACTGTATTGATCTCAATAATATATTGGAAATGATAAAAATTATATGCAAATCTAGGATTGATCAGGTACAATTTTGATTATAAAGAGACTGATCGCAAAGTACCCTTAATTCAAAATGGTAAACATTGGTATGACTAAAATACCTCTATACCATTTACATATTGTATCTTGTTACCGTGGGAAGGTGTGTTACCTAATCTAGGATTGTTAGAGACTACAAACCCTTCAAATTCAATTTTGCATATGTCCTGAAGTGTTGCATAGCTGTGTTTATGTAACAGAGATCACCACAAGAATGAACCAGATCTTCCTGAACGGAGAAAAAACTGACTGCCAAATCTACTTGGAGGATTACAAAAACTGCATTGATTGGAAAAAAAACAAGAATTTTGACTCCCTGGTAGGTATCACACACAGAACTTGGCACTAAACAGGGGGAAGAAACAGTCAAATTGTACTGTGATCATGTGTGGTTAAATTTAAAGAAAAAAAAAAGGGCTGTTTCTCCAATATTCTGGAATATATATATTTTTTTAAATCAATGATAAGGCACTATTTGAATTATAGATTATAAACACAAAAGTAATATGACCAAATCTAAATAAATAAATAGTGTGTGACGTTTTGGTACCAGTGTTGTTACTATCCAGTACTTTTGTCTGAATATGGTAACAATGCTGTTACCGAAAATGTCACACACTATTTATTTATTTGGATTTGGTCTTATTACCTTATGTTTAATGTATGTAACTTTAATTTCACCCTTTTTCTTTCTTTTTTTTTTCCTAACTCCCAATTAAAGGCTATTTTCTCTAATTTAACCCACGATCATTCAACATTGGCTTTAATTCATCCAAAAATTCTGACCCCCTTGTGGTTTTCTTCTCCACTCAACAAACAATCATATTAGGGTATTAAGCCTGTAGAGCTTGAGATGGTGTCTGCTGGGGATGAGTAAAACTCATCAATAGATGAATCAATACAGTCAAATGATTGTGGTTTGGGTGCAGGTTGGGAATTTGTACCTAGCACATATTACCTAAACCCTTGCAACCCTTATGGAAAGTCATTGGTCCGTAGATGACCAAGACTTAAGTCTAGAAATCAAAGGACTGCTTGTTCCCTTGAGAGGACAGAATTGATGCTTGTCCCTCTTGTTCTGTACCAGTCTTGTGCAGCAGCAGATTTCCATATTGCCAGCATGTTTGTGGTGTTGAATTAAAGAAGTTACGGCAACCTGTTTATTAAGAAAGCAATCTTCAAAGGAAACTGTCACTGTGAAGTTTCAGTCTGCTAAGACAGGAGGTTGTACCATGCGCCATGTCTAAAAAAAAAGTTGTTGTACTAATCCAGGTGTTGTTGGGCAGAATAAGGTGGTGGCCCACGAGGCAACACAGCACGAGGCTAGACAGAAGAGTGAGCTGAACAACAACGTCTGGGAACTGAGGGACCAGTCCGCCGGACAACTGGAACGCTCCAATTGCCTGTCTGGCTGGAAGAGAAAAGGAAGAAGAGCACTTTCTTCAAAAGAGAAAAATCACCGCCGCCGCAACCTAAGCAGAAAGCTCCTGTGAAAGAATAGAAAAAAAAACTTTCAAAAAAATGTAACATTTCATAAGATTTCCTTGTCTACTTCAACCCGCCTATTTTACATATTTACCAATCGTTTCACACACCATGCCTATTGTGGCTGTCAATATTAGTGACGGTGAGATCCTCACCTATCCACTCCCCCTGGTGGTGGGCAAGGTGGACAAGGGATTTATCCGAGTCAATGGAGAGATCAAGGTGCTGGTGGGAAACAAATGTTTCCGCTGGCCTATACATCAAGGACATTTCCGGGCTCTGGTGCCACTTACTGTCGGTGAGAATGTGGTGACTCTCACCTGGCTGACAGATGAAACTCTCCCTCACTCTGCACTACCAACTCATTGATCCTGTCTACAGGATCAGACTGGTCTACATCTACTGCCATGATCACGATGGGAGCTTCCAGGCACCTCCTGGGTGAGGAGAATACAATGGAGAGTGCATGTCGTCGTATCGCCCTTGCTTGTAACATGGCTCAGAGTTTTACAGCTGAGGCTATGAGATACCATGGGTTTGGTCGGCAAACATTTCACCTCGAACTGGACTCTGAGACTAACGAGACCAAATGTCTACCATTTCAAAACCAAACTGTCTTTTAATCAGGCATTGGAGATGTCATCGGAGTCCCTCTGGATGTATCTGGCTAGAGATCTGATGACTTCAGACTTGACACACAAGGATACAACTAAGTTCTTGGGATTTCTGTCTTTCACTCGCTATGCCTGGACTCCAGAGAAGGGGGAAGTGCCGCGTACTCATCGTCAAGTCATGGCGCTGACTCGCGGCCATGCTTGCGCTGGGTGGAGGAGGTCTGGCACTCCTGGGAACTGGGTGTCTCCACACCTGGTCACCCTGTGTTGCCCAGTTACCTGTCCGTCTCACCGACCCCACCATGATTGATCGGCGCCAACTCATGGATGACAGTGCTACCCGGGTAAAAACCTTCTCCTTTCTCAGAGAACACCTTTCTTAGACATCGAATAGCTTAGAGCAGGGGTTGGTAAGCTGCGCCTCATAAGCCCCATGCAGCTCTTTGGATGTAAAGTTGCAGCTCTTTTTATAGTTCCATATGCAAATATTATTTATGTGAGTACTATTTATTGTTTGGCAAGAAAAAATTTTGTGGCTCTTTAAAAACTTTGAAATTTTGAAAATTGTAATGTTTTGACTCTTCCGACTCAAAAGTTTTCCGACCCCTGGCCTACAGTACCAACCTTGCTATATCAAACCCCAATGGCTCTGAACTTTTGGTTCACTATTTGATATCACTAATACAGTTGAACAACCTCTGATAAAGTACATTTTATAGATTAGAATCAAACAATAAGATCAAATACTCCAAATTATCAAAATGTTTGAAATTCATTATAAGGTACAATTTAGATTATATATATTAGAAACAAAAGGTAATAAGACCAAATAAATAAATAGTGTGACATTTTAGTGACAATGCTGTTGCCAAAACATTACACACTATTTATTTGGATTTGGTCTTATTACCTTGTGTTTGAAATTACATTTTAGTGTACCCTGTCTAATACTGGTAACAATGCTGTTACCGAAATGTAGCCAAACATTTCAATAATTTGGATTTGGTCTTGTCAACATTTGACAATAGAACCTTACTATAACAGCCTCTCTTTTATGTAATAAGTCCAAATAAATAAATAGTGTGCGACTTTTATATATATTTGGATTTGGTTTCAGTATTTTTGTCTAAATATGGTAACAACACTGTTACAGAAACCTCACACACTATTTATATATTTGGATTTGGTTTTCAGTACTTTTATCTGATATGGTAACAACGCTGTTACCGAAACGTCACACACTATTTATTTATTTGGATTTGGTCTTATTACCTACTATAATTTATTTAAAATTCTTGCTTTCAAGTGATAATCATTTTTCAACAGGCTTTTTGAAAACATCGACTATTTCTTGAAAGAAGGTTTGTAAATATCCATGCTGCTACACATAAATATTTGTAAAAATTCCTAGTAATAAATAGTCTATCAACATAACTCAATAACGTGCCATCTATACATATAAATGAAAGGATTTAAAAGCACGAATGTTTCTTTTATACATAATATAAACTTCTACTGCCCTTACTGCGATGAAAAAAAAAAATATATATATATATATATATATATTCGGAGGGCTCTTGGCTCATCAGTGGTGAACCCTCCCAGTGGTTTCGCCAATTTAATCCACCAGACTGCTTCTAAGAGCTCTAATACTGTATTGAACGATTCTGCTTATATACGCAGCACTGAAGGATGGAATCTCAGAAATGGTTTTCAAGAAAACTATGGACATAAGCTTATAGGACAGTAGAATTACATTCAAAATAAATATTCTATGTTTTTAATTAAGTCCGTTAATATCGCTTGAAAACTTTGTCGTTGTATCGTCTATAGACACATTGTTATCTTGGAAGGAAGTCTTGGCTTTGACACAGTGGTGGAATCCTGGAGCCAGTCTATGAAAATATAGTCCACAGCAACCATGGCTTCAAGGTCTGCTCAGCAATATTCAGTTTGTCTTCCCTAATCTGCCCAGCATCTCCAAAAAAATGCTCCAATGGCTCCCGATTCTTGCAAAAGTCCAACCCCACCAGCGAGTGCAAGTAACCAAACATTTGTAAGTGCAAAGTCGAACTGCTTTTCACATGTGTAGACATGTGGTGCACTTACAGTCACCTACTTCTACAACCAGGATTATCATGGCCTGTACCAAGTGTACTAGGGATAAGCAAAAGAAAAACTTAGTATCTCCATCAAAATGTCACGTAGAAAAATTAGGAAAGACAAACTTCAGGATGACACAACAATTTATTTAAGACAAGAATAATAAATTCCAGAAAGGCAATAAGGAGAAGTTTACAGACTAGCAGAATGTGAATATCTAAATTGATAATCTGTTTATAAAATAATAAATATGTGGCGACTACACTTTGCTTCAGCGAGCCGAAACTAAGACGGCCTCTGCATCCGCGGCGTCAACTTCACTACGCACGCGCGGGCGTCATCCAGAACTTTCTAGCGGCTGGCTTCTTCCTACACTTGATCTGGCCACTCAGCGGTAAACAACAAGGCTAAAGCCGGCGGCCCGTTATTTCAACCGTTGTTTCTTTTCTCTTTATAATTTCTTGCTTTTAATAAATTAATTTTAATTTTATCAGCAGCCTTTCCACAAGCCACACCAGCACATCACAACAACCATCCTACAAAATTGGTGAGCCGGACGTGATGCAAAAGTTCTGGATGACGCCCGCGCATGCGTAGTGAAGTTGACGCCCGCAGATGCCGAGGCCGTCTTAGTTCGGCTCGCTGAAGCAAAGTGTAGTCGCCACAAATACAACAACAAGTTATATAAAGACTTTTTAGTCTTATACAGGTTCTCCAAAGCAGAAATGTAGGATACATGTAGGAGTAATAGTACCAGTAATAAGCAATTTTGTTATTATTATCTTTAAAGATAATCGCATATAATGGTATAATATACTCTACAGGAAATCTTAATTTAGATTTCTGGGTAAAACGGAGAGGAAAAGAAATTTCTTATACATGGATTTACCATGGAGTCTCTAAATTAATAAATACACTTTACTACAATACATTCGTACTAGTGGACACCGCCATAAAACAAAATCACACAATGCATCAATTTTACATATAATAGACATATTCTTGCTAGCAGACAATTCAGAAAATTCAAGTTGGAACAAAGAGAGCGAGAAAAAATTTTTTTTTTTTTTTGCTTATCTCAAGTATGCGTGGTACAGGGCCATGATAATCATGGTGGGTAGAGGTTGACGACTGCTTTTACTGTAAGTGCACCACATGTCTACACATGTGAAAAGCAGTTCGACTTTGCACTTACAAATGTTGCAGAGCCCCGTTTAGTTACTTGCACTCGCTGGTGTGGTTGGACTTTTGCAAGAATCGGGGGTCATTGGAGAATTGTTTTAATCAGAAAAAAGTGCCCAATGTGGGAATCGAACCCGGACAAAAACCAATGGTTTAGACGACTCGTCCACTGACCCCCGAGAGAAAATATTAGTTTTTTTAATAAAATAAATCTTCAATGTTTAATAGTATTTAACTAGTTTATTATAAGAATTTACTAAGTGTTAAACAAGGATGTAATATTCTATAATAAATTAATATACCATGTTCTTAAAGTTTTTTTTAGTTTTAATAATTTTTTAAAATGTGCAAGAATCAGATAAGAAAGAAGAAGAAATGTGCAACTCTCCGGTAAGAGGCTATCTCTCCATATAGGACAGTTTGACTCTGTAACAAGGTGCTGTCCTTTACAGGGAGGTTGTTTTACTTTACTTCTAAAATCCATCTTGGGGTTCATGTTGTAAATATGCATCACTGGCAGGTGGATAGACATGCTATATATGTAAATAGGTATTACATACCTACCAAGAGTCCACTAGTCCTATACAGAGTTCTTCAGAGCGGACAATATAAGAGAAAACAATATACAAGGAAATAAGACCTAATCCAAATAATTTAATAGTATGTACCTTTGGTAACAATGCTGTTTCCGAAATGCCACACACTATTAAATTATTTGGATTAGGTCTTATTTTCTTGTATCTATGATAAGGCACAATTTGGATTATAGATTTTAAACACAAGGTAATAAGATCAAATCCAAATAAATAAATAGTGTGTGATGTTTCGGTAACTACTTAGATTTCAGTACTTTTGTCTGAAGGTGGTAACAACGCTGTTACCGAAACATCACACACTATTAATTTATTTGGATTTAGTCTTATTACCTTGTATCTATAATCCAAATTGTGCTTTATCAGAAAACCAATATGTAAAATTGGGGTAGAGAGTTTGTAGTTTGTCTCAATAATGATTTTTACAATTGTATATATTAGTGCCCCCCCCATTATAATTATTATTTTTTTTTTTAAGGAAAGATATTTTGAAAGGTTTGTGTTTCTATAAAATTTGGATTATAGATTTAGAAACACAATAAGGTAACTATAAGAAAAAAAATGATGATAAAGCATAATTTGGATTATAGATTATATAAAAGAAAATAAGGCCTAATCCAAATAATTTATTAGTGTGTGACAATGTTGCCGAAACGTCACACACTAATAAATTATTTGGATTAGGTCTTATTTTCTTTTATTATAATCTATAATAGTATTAATGAACTCAAGGTAATAAGACCAAATCCAAATAAATAAATTGTGTCACGTTTCGGTAACAGCCATGTTACCATCTTCAGACAAAAGAACTAACAAAGTAAAAAAAATTAAAGTGATGGATTCATATTTAAACTTATATTAACATTCTGTTTAAATTTCATTAAAAAGTGGGGTGTGTAAATTTATTACAGCGCTAAAAATATGCTCAACCATAGAAAAAGATGGGAATGCATTTTAAAAATTTTTCACTTTTTACATGACCCTGAGTAGTGTGTCGTTATTGATTTCTGAAATCATAATTCTTGTGGTATCCACTTTTGAAATCAAATTTACTTCTTCATTTGTTGTAATATCCAAGAAGTTTTCCACTTCTAAATGTAATCAGAAAGAGATTGCTGGGTGTATTGTCATGGGAGAAAGAAACTAAAACCCTATTTGGTATATTCAAATTCAAATGCTCTAAGAAAATATTTGAATGTAATTCTACTGTCCTATAAGCTTATGTCCATAGTTTTCTTGAAAACCCTTTCTGAGATTCCATCCTTCAATGCTCCCTATATAAGCAGAATCGTCCAATACAGTATTAGAGCTCTGAGAAGCGGTCTGGTGGATTAAATTGGCGAAACCGCTGGGAGGGTTCACCACTGATGAGCCAAGCCCTCCCAATATATTTTTCATCGCAGTAAGGACAGTAGACGTTTGTATTATGTATAAAAGAAACATTTGTGCTTTTAAATCCTTTCATTTTATATATTCAAGTTTAACCATGTTAAGTGGATGCGTGGTCTAAACCATTGGTTTTCAACTGCCATGACCTGGGTTTTTAAACCTAAATTTGGGCACTTTTTTCTAATTAAAAAAATACTCCAATTTCTCTGATTCTTTTAAAAATCCAACCCCACCAGCGAGTACAAGTAACCAAATGAAGCTTTGACACATTTTTAAGTGCAAAAGTCAAACTGCCCTTTTCACTTGTGTAGACATGTGGTGCACTTACTGTAAAAGATGTCACCAACTTCTACCCACCATGATTATTATGGCATTTACACCCATGGACAAAACTTAAGGAAGTTGTACCTTTTAACATATATATCGGAATTCATATAATAACTCTGAAACATATTACAGTGACCTTTATTGAAGACATACAAGATAACCAAGTGTGAACAAAATTGCCTCTGTCTCCTTCAGGAAAATAGATATCCGGAGACATCAAGGACTTTCCACTTCTTCAAGTTTTGTCCATGAGTGTATTACGTGTACAAGAAAAATAAAAGAAACTTTTGAAATAATTTTAGATGTTCATTTGTTGTGATATTCAAGGAGTTTTCCACTTCTAAATGTAATGAGAGAGACTCTGCTTAGTGTTGTTTACATATGAGAAAGGATCTAGAATCCAATTTTGCATATGCAAGTTAGAATATTCATGTATTGCTCTTTGTACAATCATCTTGGGATAATCTCCAAATGTTAGTACAATGGCAATATAGAACCACCTAACACTAGATTGACGGAATGCCCTCCAAATGCTTCATAACTCACTAGGCTTCCCCTTTGAAGACTTCAGTGCCCAACGAGAGTAGTAATGCCTACTTTAGGAATCACTGCAGAAGGTCAGTGGAAGGATGGTCTAAACCGTTGGTTTTTGACCGCTACAACCCAGGATCAAATCTGCACTTGGGCACTTTTTTCTGATTTAAAAATAAAAATGCTCCAATGGTTCCCGATTGTTGCAAAAGTCCAACCCCACCAGTTAGTGCTAGTAACCAAACGGGTCTCTGACACATTTGTAAGTGCAAAGTTGAACTGCTTTTCACATCTGTAGACATGTTGGGCACTTACAGTAAAAGCAGTCGCCAATGATTAACATGGCCTGTACCACATGTACTAGGAATAAGTAAAAAAAAAAGGAATCGCTGCTTTAGACTTTTGATAATGTTTGTTTACAGATAAATAGATTTGGATGTCTGATTGCTGCACATGGTAGGTGTGTGTTCAGAAGTTTCTACTGGGCCTGTTACTCCACAGGACTGGGAGCCTTGCTCCACGAGCTGGGACATACATTAGACCTTGGCCATACTGCCACAGGCATCATGTGTCGAGGAGATAATATCTACCTGGCCTTTCTGCCAGCTCCCAACCCCACCGACCTTCAGGTTCATCATCTTTTCCCACCAATTCCTCAGTAAAGTACAGGATTTGGCAACCTGCGACTCGTGGGCTACATGTGGCTCTTTGGATGTGAAGTTGCGTGTAGTACTCACAAAAACTTTATTGTGCAAGTAATATTTATTGTTGGAAAGAAAAAATTCTGTGGCTCTTTAAAAACTTTGAAATTTTGTAAATTGTGATTTTTGACTCAAAAGGTTGCTGACTCCTGATATAGTACAATTTAAATTTGCATATATATTGATGAGATAGAGGCAGGGATGAAGGTCTCATAGGATTTTTATGGGAAGTGTGGGATTTATCCTGGTGGCCATTGGTCACAAGGGGCCAGTTTAATGCTTAGTTCCAGGTCTGATCTTGGGTTCCATCAGGCTAGATGTAGGGGGTGTTACTGCTTTGATGACATTTTGTCAAATTTTCTGTCAAGGCATATTCCGATTGAAGAGTAAAAGATAACTGGCTCATTATCTCATGTTGCTGCATAAACCGTGGTCAACAGTTAAGTATAATTATACCTGTTATCTCTGTGGTGCAAGTCTGATATATATAAAATAATAAAAAATATAATTTCTAATTCAAGAGACAATAACAATATCCTGTTCAGTTCACCATCCGGTTGGGTACTTGTTAACACCCAACAATATCTACTCTGTCCACAATTGCATATTTACATGTAACATCTAGGTCAAGTGAGCTCAGTAAAGATTGGTGGATGATGACACCTTTGTTAAACAAAACTCAATTAAAAACCAGTGACTATCTTCATTTACATATTTCCATATTTATGTGTATTAATATGTATATAGGATAATCGATTGTCATATAACGAAGGATTACACTTTGAAAAAAAAAAAGAAGAATGAAGGGGGAGAGGTACACCAAGGAAGGATTTTTTTTATCTTCTTCTTCTTTCTTATCTTCACTCAACAATCATATAAGGGTATCAAGGGGGTTGGTGGAAGGCTGGTTTAAACCGTTTGGTTTTCGACCACTATGACCCGGGGTTCGATTCCCGCATTGGACACTTTTTTCTGTCTAAAAAAAAAAAAAAAAATGCTCCAATGGCCCCCTTTCTTGCAAAAGTCCAACCCCACCAGCGAGTGCAAGTAACCAAACAGGGCTCTGGCACATTGGTAAGTGCAAAGTCGAACTGCTTTTCACATGTGTAGACATGTGGTGCGCTTACAGTAAAAGCAGTCGCTAACTACCCACCATGATTATCATGGCTTTGAGATAAGAAAGAAGAAGATAAGGGTATCAAGCTTGTAGAGCTTGTTGATGGTGTCTGCTAGGGATGAGTAGAGCTCATCAATGAATTAGTCAATACAGTCAATAATAAAGTAAATATATTCTTTCCCACAGAGTGACTAGGTCATTGTGATGGCATTTGTAATTGGTCATCATAGCCACTGCTGTTGTCTTCATTGCCTCGGTATGGAGGCTGTCTCCTTCAGAGAGAGCAAGAAGGCAAAGATACAGAGATTCTGTAGTCAGATTAACAAAAAAAGAAATGTAATAAAGATTCGTTCATAACTTTAAAAAAAAAGTAAATAATTTGTTTGATAATCTAATAGAATGGTGACTGGAATTAGAAGATATAGAAAGAGGTTTTTTTTTTTACTTATCCTTTTAGTCTAAATTAGACGAGATCTTGGAGGTCGTGCTCGTAAAGAAGCTCAAGAACTCTTCTTGGTTCTCTGTACAGGGATCTTTTGTCCTTTCCAATGCAATTTAGTAAATGTTGGGGAGTGGCCTCTTCGGTTTTGCACCTAGTGCACATGGGGAAGCTTTTGGCTCCCTCTTTATAGACTAGAGGGCGCAGGTGACCAGATTTCCATCTGGCCAACAGTGTCGATTCCCTTCTGTTTAGTTGGAGGGTCTGTTTTTTGGGGTTTTCTACCTGGTACCAAGAATGATGGAAACTATCTCTATGGTTCCTTAGAAAGAGGTAAAGACAATTGAATCATAACAGGTTTAAATGGTCTTCCATGATGGCAAAACTCTGTATTGGAGATGTGCACCACATGATGATGATGTTAATTGTTTGTTTGTTTGTTCCAGTCCAGACAGTATGGGAATAACCGTTTAAATGGTAAGTATCTATAATATAAGGTACACCACTTATACTCCTGTTGTTGGATCCTGTTATTTATAAATTTCTCAATTCAATCCTTATTTATGCAAATTAATCTCTAAAATATCTTTAAATTTAATTAATGTACAGTTAAACCTGTCTATAGTGCCCCCTCTAAATAGTGTCTTCCTCTCTATAGCGCCCGGTTTTAAATACGTAGTACGATGCGATTTACATTAAAAGTGACCTGTCTATAGCACCCCCTCTCTATAGCACCCTATTTTGGTGAGTCCCAAGAGGGGGCGACAGGTTTAACTGTATATATAAAATATTTTAATATATGTAAATACAAGGAGTCAGTAAGAATGTTAATTCAATAAAAGAAAACAAGACCTAATCCAAATAATTTATTAGTGTGTGACGTTTCGGCAACAACATTGTCACCATCATCAGACAAAAGAATAAAATTTTATTCGATTTTATTCTTTTGTCTGATGATGGTGACAATGATGTTGCCGAAACGTCACACACTAATAAATTATTTGGATTAGGTCTTGTTTTCTTTTATTATAATCTATAATCCAAATTGTGCTTTATCAATGTTAATTCAATGTTAAAAACTCTCTCTCTGAAAAATATTAGTACTTTTGTCTGAAGATGGTAATAACTCTGTTACTGAAACGTCACACTATTTAAACACAAGGTAATAAGACCAAATCCAAATAAATAAATAATATGTGATGTTTCGGTAACAACGCTGATCGGGAAAAACACTACTATAATCCAAATTGTACCTTATCCACACACTATTTATATATTTAGATTCGGTCTTATTACCTTGTGTTTATAATCTATAATCCAAATTGTGCCTTATCATTGTCTGAAAAATGTGTAAATATCTTATAACAGATGGGCACTAATGCATCATATGTGTGTGGTACAGAGGACTTGGAGACTGATGACCAGCCTCACTGGGCCCGGTCCTCCTCAGTCATGCTCCATTTCCACAAGTAAATCTCCCCTTGTACCATCTCATCTTATCCTAGTGTTGTTATAACAGCCATTATTATAGACTTAACAACTTCTGGAATATTTGATAAGGCACAATTTGGATTATAGATTATAAATACAAGGTAAATAAGACCAAATTCAAATAAATAAATAGTGTGTGACATTTCTGTAACAACACTGTTACCAAAATGTCACACACTAATTATTTATTTGGATTTGTGTTATTACCTTGTGGTTATAATCTATAATCCAAATGGTGCCTCAGTACATTTGTCTGAAAATGGTAACAACACTATTACTGAAATGTCACACACTAATTATTTATTTCGAATTGGTCTTATTACCTTGTGTTCTGGAATATTTTTTCAAACCTATACAAACCAATTGTTCCCTTTGTGTTCTTTTATTTACATCAATGTATGTGCAAAATCATACATGATACAGTAGAACCTGCCTGTAAAGGACAACACCTAATTGTAGAGCCAAAGTGTCCTTTAGGGAGAAGTGCCCTCTTACCGGAGAGTTGCTAAATAGTAAAAATGATAATTTTGATGAAAATTGTTCTTTGTAGAGAGGGAGTCCTCATCTAGCAGGAATGTCCTCTCATGAGGTTCTACAGGATCTAAAGAATTATCTTGTAAACATTTCATTTATATTTGGGAAAAATAAACATTTCCCCAAAATTTGTTAAACTGTTTAAATATAGTAGAACAACCTCCATGAGAGGACATTCCCAATATAGGACACCTCTCTACAAAGACCAAATTACATCAATAAAATCAGTGCTTTTTACTAATTAGTAACTCTCCAGTAAGAAGACACCTCTCCCTAAAGTACACCTTGACTTTGCAACTAGGTGTTTTCCTCTACACAGAGATTGTTCTACTGTATAATGTTGTTGTTGTCGTGTCCAAAGAAGAGTCTTAGATGTCTCCATGCATCTCCATCACAGCAGCAGCAATATCCACTATCTTGGTTGCTCTTCATTGGAAAATGGGTGCCGTTGCCACGTTAGTCACCTTGGAAACGAACCAGAATTTGGTCGAATATTCCAAGGGCCCAGGGGGGACCGCAGGGAGGTGTGGTTGGACTTATCCCCCCCTACTGTATAATAATTAGGGACATTAAAGAAGATAAGAATTAAAAAAAAAAAAGCTCCAATGGCCCCCGATTCTTGCAAAACTCCAACTCCACCAGCGAGTGCAAGTAACCAAACGAGGCTCTGGCACATTTGTAAGTGCAAAGTCGAACTGCTTTTTACATGTGGTGCACTTACAGTAAAAGCAGTCGCCTACTTCTACCCACCATGTTTATCATGGTGTACTAAGGATAAGCAAGCTCGAGGAGCATGAACTCATGGAATTCGTATAATCTTTACACAAGGGGATAAGAAACAACAACAACAACAGGATAAGCAAAAAAAAAGATAAGAATTATTGAATGTTGATTATATTTATGCAGAGTAATAGAAATGTCAACCAAGATGTGTAAATAAAAAATTTCTAAATCTACAGTGGCTGTTCCAGATGGCTTAACCCTGAAAAAGATGAGTTAACTTCCACCCTCTCTGCCCCCTATCTCAAAGGGTAAGTTTTCTTAATTACACCTTTCGTAAAATATACTTCAATGGTTCCTGAAGCTTGCATAAGTACAACCCCCACCAGTGAGGGCAAGTGACCTACACTCATGGACAAAACTTAAGGAAGCTGTATTTTTCAGCATGTATATCGGGATTCAGACAATAACTCTGAAAGATATTACAGTGACCTTTATTGAAGACCCACGACATAACCAAGTGTAAACAAAATTGTCTATGTCTCCTTCAAAAAAAAAAAAAAATATAGATAACCGGCAAATCAAAGACTTTTTACTTCCTTAAGTTAGGTCCATGAGTTTAAAATGTACATTGTAAGTGCAAAATAAATCATGACATGTGATGATGTGTACGCTACATTTACAGTAAAAAAAAATGTTTGCCAACTACCTACCATGGTTATCATGGCCTGTACCATGTGGAAAAACATCAATATTTAATATACCAAGTTTTACACATGAATTCAGTTATGCCTGAATGTTGTATGCAATGCCAATGCATTTTTGACTTCCCTAAAATGATGTATTTGTTACAGCATTGGCTCCGTTTCTCAAAGAATTGTGTAAATCGCTCTTGGTTATTAACATTGTAGACCTGACCATAATTTAATAAACTCCATAAAGCATTCAGGGCTAAGCTTCTTGTATCATTTTATTTTTCTAGATCTCAGGCTGTCCTTCAACAGGAGAGCAAGCTAGAGAAATAAAATTATACAAACTTAGCCCTGGATTCTTTATTGAGTTTATTAAATTTTGGTCAGGTCTACAATGTTAATAACCAAGAGCAATCTACACAATTCTTTGGGAAATGAAGCCAATGCTGTAACTAATATGTGTATCATTTTAGGGAAGTCAAAAATGCATTGGCATTGCAAACAACTCAGGCATAACTGAATTCATGTGTAAAACTTGGTACATAAAAAATTGATGTTTTTCCACATGGTACAAGCCATGGTACAGCTCCATGGTTCAATCCACTCCATCAACTACTTCAGCATCCCATCACACATACTTATCTTGCTACAAGTGCTGTTTGCTTGTCTGAGATGTCCTCTGTGGCAGGAACCGTCTCATCTGTCCCCAGGGACTTGGAGTGGTGGAATTCCGGAATCAACAGGGACTCTGTCTTTCCCATCAGGAGTTCTTGAAATATCCGTTGCCCACTGAGTTGAAACTGAAGGCGAATCCTGCAGTCCGCTGTCTTGTAGCCTTGGATAGCAAGGGAAACCTGCTCAAGACTTCTCTGGACTTGACTTGAACTCGTATTTCCTCTGGCAGTTTAGCTAGTCAGATGTACATATATGGATAACCTTGTGACGGATTCTCAAGGTCAAAGAATATATTCAACCCACCTTCCCTCTAGATGAACTGATATTAACAACCTAGTGACCATTCTCAAGGTCAAGAACTCTATTCAACTTCCCTTCCCTCTAACTACATAGTTTGATGAACTGATATCAATGACCTAGCAACCATTCTCAAGGTCAAGAACTCTATTCAACTTCCTTTCCCTCTAACTGCATAGTAGATGAACTAATATTAATGACCTAGTGACCATTCTCAAGGTCAAGGAATCTATTCAACTTCCCTTCCCTCTAACAACTAGTTTGATGAACTGATATTAATGACCTAGTGACCATTCTCAAGGTCAAGGAATCTATTCAACTTCCCTTCCCTCTAACTGCATAGTTTGATGAACTGATATTAATGACCTAGCAACCATTTTCAAGGCCAAGGAATCTTTTCAACTTCCCTTCCCTCTAACTGCATAGTTTGATGAACTGATATTAACGACCTAACGACCATTCTCAAGGTCAAGGAATCTTTTCAGCTTCCCTTTCCTCTAACTGCAGTTTGATGAGCTTACATTGATGATCTTGCAACCAAAGAGTCCATAACTCCCCTTTTCTCAAACTACAGTTTGATGCAAATTGATGTTAAACTCATGTTTATGGACTAAGACTAAGCTGGTAGTTAGTACAGCGATTCCATAACAACATCAAAGCTGTTTGAGATGGGAACACTCAAGATCCTACTGCTTTCCCCCATGTTGACCCAACCACACACACCCACATTTATATAGGTGAGAGACAGTTACTGAAATATGTAGTGCATATCAATTATTTGTTTGTCTATAATCTCCCCAAATATATCATATTGTATGTGTGTATTGGCAACCATTTAGATGACCAAGGGCATTAAAGATAGAAACTCTGAAAGACTTCATTTCTTTACTCTGGCTGACACAAGCTTACATTGCCTACACAATTGCTAAGGTGAACACTGTGGAAATAGAGATGAATCAAATAAACAAAGGTGAACATTGTGGATCTAACAAATAAAGGCAAACTGTTAACTTGTCAAATATTGGTAAACTGTAAACCTATCAAAATGGTAAACTGTGAAACCTGGCAAAGGGAAGCTCTATCTGTGTGTGAACCTATCAAATAAAGGTAAAACTGTGAAACCTGAAAATAAACTGTGAAACCTGGCATATAAAGGTAAGTCCTGTGTGTGTGAACCTATCAAATAAAGGTAAAACTGAGAAACCTGGAAAATAAACTGTGAAACCTGGCATATAAAGGTAAGTCCTGTGTGTGAACCTATCAAATAAAGGTAAAACTGTGAAACCTGGAAATAAACTGTAAACCTGGCATATAAAGGTAAGCTCTGTGTGTGTGAACCTATCAAATAAAGGTAAAACTGTGAAACCTGGAAAATAAACTGTGAAACCTGGCATATAAAGGTAAGCCCTGTGTGTGTGAACCTATCAAATAAAGGTAAAACTGTGAAACCTGGAAAATAAACTGTGAAACCTGGCATATAAAGAAAGGTAAGCCCTGTGTGTGTGTGAACCTATCAAATAAAGGTAAAACTGTGAAACCTGGAAAATAAACTGTGAAACCTGGCATATAAAGGTAAGTTCGGTGTGTGTGAACCTATCAAATAAAGGTAAAACTGTGAAACCTGGAAAATAAACTGTGAAACCTGGCATATAAAGGTAAGCCCTGTGTGTGTGAACCTATCAAATAAAGGTAAAACTGTGAAACCTGGAAAATAAACTGTAAACCTGGCATATAAAGGTAAGCTCTGTGTGTGTGTGAACCTATCAAATAAAGGTAAAACTGTGAAACCTGGCATATAAAGGTAAGTTCGGTGTGTGTGAACCTATCAAATAAAGGTAAAACTGTGAAACCTGGAAAATAAACTGTGAAACCTGGCATATAAAGGTAAGTCCTGTGTGTGTGAACCTATCAAATAAAGGTAAAACTGTGAAACCTGGAAAATAAACTGTGAAACCTGGCATATAAAGGTAAGTCCTGTGTGTGTGAACCTATCAAATAAAGGTAAAACTGTGAAACCTGGAAAATAAACTGTGAAACCTGGCATATAAAGGTAAGTCCTGTGTGTGTGAACCTATCAAATAAAGGTAAAACTGTGAAACCTGGCATATAAAGGTAAGCCCTGTGTGTGTGAACCTATCAAATAAAGGTAAACTGTACATTAACATATTTTATTTTATAAAACGTCAGGCCTTGAAGGTGTGGACCACACGGATGACAAACTGCTGCAGATGGGGCACTCTGCGAGCCGCTTGCCGCAGTCCGTGCAGGTGGCCATGTGGCCGCACTCCAGCAGTACACAATCTATGGCCTCCACCATGCACAGCTTGCACAGGTTCTCATCCACTATGTTGCCCTCTGTCACAGAGTAATGCCATGGTTATAAGGTGCAGAACCCCCACAACATAGCAAGCAACATGTTCAGGATGTGTACACAAAGCTTTGCACATCAAACTCTCTGGTATAGTAGGTTTAATGTTGTTGTTGTTTCTTATTCCCTTGTGTAAAGATTACACGAATTCCATGAGTTCATGCTCCTCGAGCTGTTTTATGATGAGCAGCGGCCTCTCCCAAAGGTCCTGTTTAGTGCATCTAATGCAAGCCAAAATGTGTTCTGGAGCTGCAGGTGCCAAAGTAGGTTTAATATTCACCACTATACAATATAGAGTTGCGGGAGGAAGATATTCAAGTATCCAAAGAGGCACCTCAATTCCATCAAAATTATAATCAATTTCTAAGTTCAAGAACAAGGTGGGGGGTCGGTGGAAGGATGCTCTAAACCGTTGGTTTTCGATCGCTACGACCCGGGTTCAATTCCCGCATTGGACATTTTTTTCTGATTTAATTTTTTTTAAATGCTCCAATGGCCCCCAATTCTTGCAAAAGTCCAACCCCACCAGCGAGTGCAAGTAACCAAACGGGGCTCTGGCACATTTGTAAGTGCAAAGTCAAACTGCTTTTCACATGTGTAGACATGTGGTGTACTTACAATAAAAGCAGTCGCTAACTTCTACTCACCATGATTATCATGACCAGTACCATGTGTACTAAGGATAAGCAAAAAAAGAACAAGGTGCTACAATTTCTGAAATACCCAGGTACTGGCTGCCTCTACACCTGGTTCACTCACCCATGTTATCCTTTCTCTGCATCCAAAGCCTACGGACCCTCTCCTGAAGATCTTTCTTCTCACAGCACCCGTGGTAGTCCACGTAGTTGCGGGTGAGGATCAGCTTGAGCTGGCGGACTGAGAGTCCTTCAATCTGGAGAGGGTCCTGGATGTCCGCCACGTTGACCACAGCCGAGGGGTTGTCCAGCAGGCTCTCCTTCTACACAGCCAGGTGGGCTATCACAGCCACAACTTCTGGGGGCCCCTACTCACTGTCTCCACGGGGGGCTCGGGGTCCTCTGTGGGGTAGGGCCTCCGGGGGTCCTCTGACATAGGGGGCAGGACATCTGGGGACACTCTTTCCTGGGGATCACAGGGGTACACGGAGGTTCACATCAGGGTTTTGTCCTTTGTTTGGCTGAAGGAAGGAAGCATTACCTGATCTTTTTAGGTAGGGCTGAGGCAAGTTGACAGTACAACCTCTCATGACAAACTGCCCACAAATTGGGTCTCTTCTGGAGGTTGGGTTAGGTCATTTCAAGTTATTTATATATATATATATATATATATATATACAGTAAAACCCCGCTAATACGAACCCTGGATATAACGAACCTTCCCTTATAACGAACCCACGCTGATTCCCAATTCCATTCCATTGAAAATACCATCGTTATAACGAACTTTGCAATTTTTAGAATAACGAAATACCCCTATAACGAACCTATTTCGGGTCCCAAAATGATAAAATCTATTAAAAATACTATGCTTATAACGAACTTAGAATTGTAATTTAAAAAAAAAATTAAAAAACAAAATTTTGAGCATGTTTCAGCTCGCGGATCGCGATTTCAAAACAATAAATTTAGCGGCATTGTTTGTTTGATTTTTGCACTTTATTTTTGCTGTATGTTGTATAAATTTTTACACATTATACTTTTTATTAAATAGAATATCTTTGCATCCATTAAATTTGAAATATAAAAAATGCAAATGGCTTCCAAAATGAAGAAAACAAAGGCATTTTAAAAACAAAAGCATTATTTCTTTAAAAAAAAAAAGGCCATTTTCAGAACTTTTCAAAGTGAAACAACATAGGCAAAATATTAAGAACATATTAAAATAAGAGAATATAACTTTTCTATTATAAAAGATAAAATATAAAGTTATTAAAAATTGTTACAAAGAGGAATCAACCTCATCTTTTGCCGCGATCGCGATCGTACGTTTTAGGGCTAAAAAAAAAAAAAGTTCAAATAAACGGTCCCGTGATGAAACAAAAATTATTTTTATGCCATTAACTATGGTGATTTTAAAGTCGGCAATGTTTTGCATGGCAGGTTTAAAAAAAAAAAAACGAAATCTAAACCTAGAAGAATATGGGGAAACATGAAATGGAAGAAAAACACTAACTTTATTTGAATGGTGCAATGCTTGGAAGAATGCTTTGAAACAACAAGGTATTAGAGCCATTTTTTCAAGTAAAAATTGTATTATATAATGTGATAATGATGTTTTAAAATCATTTCATATCTTTGAATATATATTTAATAAAACTTTGCCTAGGATTTGTCTTGAATTTTAACTTATAGACATAGAGGTACATGTATGTTAATCATAAGAAGAACCTATTATCTAATGATTTCTATTATTATTCAGTATTAATATAAGGAAATTAGTCAATTAAGAGGCAGCCTCTTCTTGTGTGTATGGCTGTTTTTTAATTATACGGTCTAAAATTTTTGAAAAGTAAAAAAAAAAAAATAGCCAAACCGTGGCTATAGTGAACCAAAAGCTCTGTCCCATTGGGGTTCACTATAGAGGGGTTTTACTGTATATATATATACAATAGAACCTCCCTTTACCAGACACTCCACTAGTGGACACCTCTCCACAAAGGACAGTTTTCATTTGCAAAATGACCATTTTTACTATTTAGCAACTCTCTGGTAAGAGGACACACCTCTCCCTAAAGGACACTTTGGCTCTAGGTGTCCTTTACAGGGAGGTAGTTCTACTGTATATATGTGAAGGAAATTACTATATTCCTGTTTTTTTTTTTATTTCATATGATGAGAATAAAGAGAGTATACTGTTTTATTGGTTTGAAAAGATACACTTCCCACTTTCTGCCTTTGTTTTAAGAAATATGGCAGATGTGATTATTCTTTGTAGAAATACAGCCCTCTCTCCCAACTTCTTTAATTCAAAACTCCCAAGGGATCAGAAGAATTTCTGGTTAAGGTAAATAGGCAGATCGGAATAATTACACAAGGTATAATAAGACCCAAAACCAAATAGTCTGTGAGCTTTCTGTAATAGTGTTGTTACCATCATTCAGTACTGACTTCAGTACTTTAGTCTGATGATGGTAACAACACTCGGTAATGAAACGTCACAAACTATTTTGAAAATAGAGCAATCCATAGATAAATCTTTAATTAAAAAGGCATATATTGGATCAAAATATCATTTATTTTACTAATATTTCAGTTGGCTGAACGCCAACCTTTATCAAGGTGTTATAACATTTTAAAGTGTGTCAACAACAAACTTCGTTATGTGGCGCTGAGTTTGTTGTTGACACACTTTAAATATGTTATAATACCTTGATAAAGGTTGGTGTTCAGCCAACTGAAATATTGGTAAAATAAATGATTTTTTGATTATGCCTTTTTAATTAAAGTAACAAACTATATATTTATTTGGATTTGGTCTTATGACACACCTAACACAAGGTGTGTCATAAGACCAAATCAAATACATAAATAGATTGTGACGTTTCATTACTATCATTAGACAAAAAGTATTGAAGTCAGTACTGAATGATGGTAACAATTATCTAATATATAATCCAAATTGTACCTTATCATAATTGAATTAAAGTAAATAGTCTGTGATTGGGATTTGTAAAAAATTGGTTGAAACATAAGAAGTACATTCTATACCGTATCGTGCCGATGGGAAAATCATCCCCAAAGGTGAAAGAGCCAAATTTATTTGGCCCAGCAGCATAGGTGGAAGAAGGCACTGGTTTTAGTTGGCATTTCCCCCCCTCCCCCCACCCCGATTTGCATATCTTCTTCCTCTTTCTTATCTCCACTCAATCATATTAGGGTATCAAGTTGTGACCCTTGATGGTGTCTGTTTGACAATCATCATGACTGGGTGAAGTAGAATGTGTCTGCCTTTGTCATTAAGACTAGGAGCACTACTCAGTGGCAGGCCGTCTTAGCTCCAAAAGAAATGGCCGACTCTGACTTGAAGAACAGACGCCATGTATATACATATAAAGTCATTTTTGACTTTAAACAGATTTAGAACAGGCCATCTCAAGCCATTGAAGATAGAAAATAATAACAAAATTTATCCCACTTGCCCAAAATGTAGTTTGGTACCTGCAGCTCCAGAACACATTTTGGCTTGCATTAGATGCACTAAACAGGACCTTTGGGAGAGGCCGCTGCTCATCATAAAACAGCTCGAGGAGCATGAACTCATGGAATTCGTGTAATCTTTACACAAGGGGATAAGAAACAACAACAACAAAAATAGGGGAAGGGGGTGTTTCAGGAGAGGTTTAAACCATGTGAGCAGCAGCAGGCCAAGACTTACACCGGAGGGAGACACCGGGGAACCGGGGGTGGAAGGACTACATCTCTGTAATACCAGGTCCACCAGCTCCGTCTTCTCCATGCACCCTGCACCAGCATTCAACTAGGTTCTCAATGGCCACTTTTGGTGACTATATGGTGATGACAATTATTCTACAATTTTTTCATCTGTTGAACCAGATAACTCGCAGCTCATCTACTGACCTTCTGGCAGTTTTCTTCACCTCTTCTAACCAGTCACTCTGCCATTGATGATAGAATATAATAACAAAATCTACCCCACTTGCCCAAAATGTAGCTTGGCACCTGCAGCTCTAGAACACATTTTGGCTTGCATTAGATGCACTAAACAGGACCTTTGGGAGAGGCTGCTGCTCATCATAAAACAGCTCGAGGAGCATGAACTCATGGAATTCGTGTAATCTTTACACAAGGGGATAAGAAACAACAACAACAGTTCATTGCTCTGAACCTCAGAAATAGACAGCACCAAACAACACTATCAAGAATTAGAACAGGCCATCTCAGGTAATTTAAAATGGAAAACAACAACAAAATCTACCTCACTTGTCCAAAATATAGCTTCAGCATTAGATGCACTAAACAGGATCTTTGGGAGAGGCCGCTGCTTATTAGCAAACAGATCAAGAAACATGAACTCGTGAAATTTGTATAATATTTGCACAAGGGGATAAGAAACAACAACAGAACAACAAGAATGCCCAAAATGCAGGATTCAATTCCAAGAAGTGTTTGTCAAAAAACCAACCCTAGCTAAGTAAACTCGGAGACATTTCAATCATGGGAGAACATTACTAAGAAACTATGTCCTCTAGCCTGACAAAGCCGCCATTTTAAAAACCATCAATAGATGGGTTGTATTACCTTTAGATTTAACTCCACCATTTCAATAAAATTTTGAAGAAAAAACAAAAATTTTGAGTTTTTAAAGTAAAGTAGGATAAGGCACAATTTGGATTGTAGATTAGAACTACAAGGTAATAAGACAAATAAATACATAATGTGTGATGTTTTGGTAACAGCGCTGTTACTGAAACGTCACACACTATTTATTTATTTGGTCTTATTACCTTGTTGAGTAAATTACAGATATCGGTTAATAGATAGGGAGGGGGGGGGGGAAGTTAAAATGTACGAGGTTATCTTTATTCGCCCTGAAAAGAAAATAATAATGATAAAGCAAAATTTTGGATTATAGATTATAGCTACAAGGTAATAAGACCTAATCCAAAAAAGTTAATAGTGTGCGACGTTTCGGTAACTGCATTGTCACCATCATCACACATTTCTCAATTATTCATTTTGTTTGATGATGGTAACAACACTGTTACCAAAACGTCACACACTATTAATGTATTAAGGTCTTATTTTCTTGTTGAAAATAATAAAAGCAACTTTTTTTCCTTCAAAAACTGACAGATAGGCATCATCAACATTCAAGTGGGGCTCTCTCACTAAATATATTTAGGAAGGATAAGGCACAATTTGGATTATAGATTATAAACACAAGGTAATAAGACCAAATCCAAATAAATAAATAAATAGTGTGCAACGTTTCGGTAACAGCGTTGTTACCATCTTCAGACAAAAGTACTGAATCAGAGGTTTAGAGAAGGAAGGAAGGAAGGAAGAGTCCTCACCGGCAAATGATATAGATTGGGAGTCCAGGTACCATTTGAGATCCCGGATCCTTAAGTTCATCAGAGCAGTCTTCTCTAAGGGAACTGAGGAGAGGGTTTGGCACTTTCGGCAGATGTAACGCGTCTGAGGTTTGGTTAGTTTGATCAGACAGGTCTGGCAATAGTTCTGGTGGCACTCCGAGCACAATTTCTGCCACACACAGCAAGTTGCATATAGATACAGGATACTGGTGTGATACAAACCTAATCACATAGATACACCATTTGGATTGGTGGTTACTTGACAACCTATCCTGGGGTCAAGATACCATCAGAATATAAGACCTAATCCAAATAATTTATTAGTGTGTGACGTTTCGGCAACAACAGTGTCACCATTTCTTTTATCATTCTTTTGTCTGATGATGGTGACACTGTTGTGGGTGAAACCTCACACACTAAATAAATTATTTGGATTAGTTCTTATTTTCTTTTATTATAATCTACTTAGTCTAGCCATAAATATTGATACAAAATCAAATCAGTGATAAAAATTTTAATTTGACCACGTGAAGTATTCAAAATACAGTAGTTGTTATTTGAATATCTCGTGCACACGTGTTTAGAAAAAAAAATCAGAATATATTTATTTTTTGATAATGGATTGGGGTGTTAAAGAAACCATATAGGTGTAATAGCCTTACACAAGGTAGGCCAAAGTCCTTCATCCATTTTTAAACTTTTACAAAATTTGAATATTACGCGTCAATTTGTTTATCGAACCATTGAAAGGTTCAACAAGGCTGGCACTATTAATGAACTTGAAAGATCTGGTCGACCGCGCGTGCAACGAACGCAAGCAGCTATAAAAGCCATTCGCGAAAGAATTCGTCAAAATCCACACTGCAAACAAAATATCTTAGCAAAGCAGATTAATTTAGCTCCAAGAACTGTTTCCAGGATAATCAACGAAGACCTTGGACTGAGAGATTTCAAACGACGCACAGGTCATTTGATAACCACTGTTCTTAGAGATATTAGAAGGGTTAGATCAAAAATGTTGTTGGCGTGGCATGATGGTCGGTGGCATGAGAGAATCTTTTTCATAGACGAAATAATTTCACTGTCAAGGAAATGATTAATCGTCAGAATGATAGGATATATGCTCGTAGCTCTCTAGAAGCTTTTTTGAAAGTCAGAAGACTTGAAAAAGTCACCATCCTTCTTCTGTCATGGTTTGGTGGGGAGTTAGCTACCAAGGTGTAACAGATCTCCACTTCTGTGCCAAAGGGGTAAAAATTACAGCTAAAACTATCAAGAAGATATTTTGGAACAGATAGTAAAGCCTCTGAAAACAAATATGTTTGATGGAGAACATTGGATATTTCAACAAGATTCAGCTCCTGCTCACAAAGCTAAGTCAACTCAACAATGGTTGGAGACGAATGTTCCGGAGTTCATAAACGCCAATGAATGGCCCTCTGGAAGCCCTGATTTAAACCCCCTTGATTACAGTTTGTGGGCATATTTAGAGGAGAAGGTGTGCTCTAAAAGATATCATAATTTGGATCAATTGAAATCAGCATTGGTGAGAGCAATGAAAGAAATACCCTTAGAAAAGGTGTGTGCCGCCATAGATCAGTGGTTCGAACGTTTGAGATCCTGTGTCAAAAATAAGGGAGGACATTTTGAATGATTGTATATATTTAAAATCTATGTCCTATTGGCTAATAAAATATGTATTTATATTCCAGTAGTTTTTGTTCTTAATCATCTAATTTATAAAATTGTTTGTAACAGAATTTATGGCTAGACTGTGTATAATCCAAATTGTACCATCATAGTACTGGTGTAATACAGTCAAACCTAAGTGGACCATCTCTTAGACAGGCACATAAAGTCAATTGATGCTTTGGCACCTTAATAAATCCACCATTCCTAAGCCCAGATGAAGATGAGAAGCAGTAATAAGGCTCACTATGTACTAAGTGCAATTCTCAGCCTGCAACCCCAAAAACACATTATTGACTGTATTGACTCATCCATTGATGAGCTCTACTCTTCCCCGGCAGATACCATCAACAAGCTTTACAAGCTTGATACCTTAGTTTGATTGAGTGGAGATCAGAAAGAAGAAGAAGTAATAAGGCTGAGTTCAGCTCTTTCAGGGACACAGTACAAGCTGCTCTTCCCTTGGGGAATTTTAAAATTTTGATCTGAAATCTGAGTGAAAATAAAAGCGGCGGGCGACCATCATATTTAGAGAAGAGGTAAAAACATAGCAAACTCTTATAGAAAATGGCTAATCAGCTGCTACATATTAAATCACATTAGGTTTGAAATTTCATGATGATCGTCCCCCTCCGCTTTTATTTTCACTCAGATACATCTAATTGCTCAAAGACAGAAGATAAAATATTTCATTTTTTCCTTTTTAGTGCATTTAAATAAAAGCTTTTTTTTAAAACTGTATTTTTACTTTGATAAGGCACAATTTGGATTATAGATTACTAGCGGACCCGGCCACGCCTTGCTGTGGCTAAATTCTAATATGTTAAATTAACATTATACTAAACTATTCAGTACAGTAAAGTCAATATATTCACTTATATAAAGATAAAAATGTTTTAGCAGATCGAAAGCCCAACGTTACGCTAAAATTTGAAAGCGATTTTTATATATATAGATAATATAGCCCTTCATTATAATCATTGATTATAATCACTGCATTAATAAATGTCAGTGAACTCGTTTATATGTATTGTTTTTTGTTTTCGAGATATTCTAATAGAAAGTTCTCACATTTTCTGTAAAATATTTATATATGCACAAACACAGAATATAATCACTACGTCTTAATTTCGCTATATTTATTGCTATAAATATTAATCTAAAATAATTCGCCAGAAATCGTCCTGATAGTATACTACACAGCGAACCCTGCCACGCGTTGCATTGGCTAAATTGTAATAAGTTGAATTAACATTATACTAAACTATTCAGTACAGTAAAATTAATATTCACAAATAAAGATAAAAATGTTTTAGCCGATCTAAAGCCCAACGGGATTGAGAATGGAACGTTACGTTAATATTTGAAAGTGATTTTTATATTTATAGACAATATAGCCCTTCATTGTAATCATTGATTATAATCACTGCATTAATAAATGTCAGTCTTCCCAGTATTCTTTTACCTATTCTTTTACCTTTGCACATTTTCATAACCTCCTTCATCAAATTGCTAGTGAACTGTGAACCTCTGTCACTAATAAGAAACCTTGGGGCCCGTGACGTAAAAAAATTTGTTCGATTAAAAATGTAGAGACTTCTTTCACTGTTGCTTCTGAGACTGCCTTTGTTTCAGCGTACCTGGTATAATAATCAGTCAACACAATTATCCACTTCCTTCTTCTTTTCGTTGATGGCAAGGGACCAACAAAGTCAATCCCGATTCTTTCAAAAGGGTAGTTAGCTGGGGGAATGGGTTGCAAAAGTCCAGAGGGCGACTGATTTGAACCTTTCCGACTTTGGCAAAGATGGCACGTCTTTACAAATTCTGAAACATCTTTCAGCATGGAAGGCCAATGATATTTATTCTTCAAACGGTATGTGGTTCTGGCGACGCCTAGATGGCCATTCAGCATATGGTTGTGGAATTCACTCATGATTGCTTTCCTTCTCTTCTTCGGCACTACCAGCAACCATGCTCTGCCTTCAGGGTTTGGGTTCTTCTTATATAGACATCCATTTTCCTCTTTAAAATTCTGTGTGATTGCTCGTTTGCTTCCTTTAAGGCTTTTCTTAACATTTTCTATGAATTCATCCTCTTCATTTATTATCTGATTCAAGAATAGTCGTTCATAATCTTCGACCCAATCCGTTTCAGGTAGGGGTCCTCTAGATAAGCCATCAGCATCCATATGTTTTTTACCCGATTTGTGTATTATGTCAAAATCGTATTCCTGAATTTTCAGTGCCCACCTTGCAAGTCTACCTGTTGGATCTTTAAGATTTTTCAGCCAGCACAATGCGTGATGGTCTGTAATTATCTTGAAGTGTCTTCCATATAGGTAGGGTCGTAGTTTTGATATCGCCCACACCACAGCCAAACATTCCTTTTCGGTGGTTGAGTAATTTTGCTCAGCTTTACTTAGAGTTCGACTCAAATATGATATCACCTTCTCTTCCCCACAGATAATTTGGACCAGTGTTGCACCTAAGCCGATGTTAGAGGCGTCTGTGTGAATGTAGGTGGGTGCATTTGGATCAAAGTGACCTAAAATTGGCGGATTTATCAGAGCTTTTTTAAGGTTTTGAAATGCTTCCTCTTGTTTTTCTGTCCAGGTAAATTGCGCATTTTTCCTGATGAGTCCTGTCAATGGGTCAGCAATTAATGAGAAATCTTTAATGAATTTTCTATAATAGGAACACATTCCTAGGAACGATTGTACTTCTTTGACCTTCTTGGGCTGAGGAAAATCCCTAACGGCTTTGATATTATATTCGGCCGGTTTTATACCCTGTTGGTTGGTCATATGACCAAGGATCTCAAGTTCTTCAAAGCAAATCTGCATTTCTTGTCGTTCAGTTTCAAATTAGATTCACTAAAACATTTTAAGACAGCTTCAAGTCTTTTAAGGTGGGTTGGAAAGTCTGAGCTGTATATAATAACGTCGTCCAGATAACAAAGGCAAATCTGCCATCTTAGATTTCCAAGCACATTGTCCATATTCCTCTCAAAAGTAGCAGGGGCGTTGAGTTGAGAGGGGCGCAGATTGCGAGTGAATTTACGTTTTATTGTAAATAAAAATGCAACGAAAGGTTATTTCTAAAGAGTAATTAGCCATAAACCATCCCGGTAGTATACTAAATATCTTCCCAAAGTTTCATCACGATTGGTTGAGCGATGTAGAAGATTATCACTCACGGACGGACCAACGGACCAACCAACAAACATCCATTTTTATATATATAGATAAACACAAGGTAATAAGACCAAATTCAAATAAATAAATAGTGTGTGACGTTTCGGTAACAGCGTTGTTAATATAATATATATTAATATAATATAATATAATGAGGAAATATAAATGATATTTATAGATATGCTTTTAATTATATTTGAAGAAAAAAATTCTAACAATAATATTCTGTGTTTTCTCAGATAAATATCTTCTTCTTATCTGTTATCTTGTTTACACACTTGATAACAGGAACTATTTAAAAACATGCTGCGGTAAAATTTCTCATTCAGTACTTTTGTCTGAAGATGGTAACAACGCTGTTACCAAAACTTCACACACTATTTATTTATTTGGATTTGGTCTTATTACCTTGTGTTTGTATTTTTACTCATTAATTATTTAAATCATAATAGAGGGAACACTATGGCTATATCGAACCATGGCTATAGTGAACCACGAAGAGACTCTTCGCCTCACAATTTTCTACTTATTATATTACTGATCCAAGCCATTTTCCAACATTACAAGTTGCTGTTATAACACATGTTGCCATATTAGCGATGTCACATTCCCCAATCACATCAACTTAAACAGGACTTGAAAGAAATTAGAAATATTTTTTTTAAACGCTTCTTTATATCTATTCTCGGTAGGCTTTTCTTGATTGATCATGAAATTAGGTCGGCCAAATATCATGAAACAAGTTAAATCAAAGTTTAGTTGATTTTTGGTCCCATTTTTACATGTTGGACACAGACATAGGAAGGAGTTACATACCCTTCTTCTTCTTCTTTCTTATCTCCACTCAATCATATTAGGGTATCAAGTTCTGACCCTTGATGGTGTCTGTTTGACAACCATCATGACTGGGTGAAGTAGAATGTGTCTGCCTTTGTCATTAAGACTGGGTGCACTACTCAGTGGCAGGCCGACTTAGCTCCAAAAGAAATGGCCGCCTCTGACATGAGGAACAGACACCATGTGCAGTGACTCCTAACAAGGGAGTACAAACGCTGCCCATCCTGTATTCCTGGTACAGGGTAGCTACATACCCTCTTGTGGCACTGCAGGGAAGAGCAGTGTTCGCAGGGCATGTCTGCAGAGCTGCAGGTTGAGGAGGAACTTGGATGAACTGTGTTGGAACTCCGGCGGCACGCTGCTATTCCCATCAAGGCACTTGATTACACTGCCACAACAACAATGTCACATTCACCAATCTCATTAACCTAAACAGACTTGAACAAATTAAACCTGCAACCCCAAAACACATTATTGACTCATCCATTGATGAGCTCTACTCATCCCCAGCAGATATCATCAAAAGTCTCAAGCTTTACAAGCTTGACACCCTAATATGATTGAGTGGAGATAAGAAAGAAGAAGAAATATCTTTAACTCTTCTTTATATCTATTTGTGGTAGGTTTTTCTTGATTTATCAAGAAATTGGGTGGGCTAAATATCATGGAACAAATTAAATCAAAGTTTAGTTGATTTTGCTCCTCTAGATGGCACTCTGCCATCTAAAAATGCTACCAAAGTAGTCAGGATATGCCTTTTTTTGTTTTTAATATCGAAGCCTGACCTTTTTTTCTATTTTCTTACTTTCTCCACAAAAACACCATATTTATGTATAGTTGTATGTTATAGTTCTTTAATATATATGGTTAGTTCAGCAATCCAATCCATTCATTATATTGCAATAAACAATAAGGTAAGCTCTAACTCCGCCTTTGCCGGTCCCAAGCCCGGATGAAAAAAGAGGAGGGGAGCAGTAACAAGCTCACTAAAAAACCTGGGTTCAGCTTGCCTGGCTGATAGTACCCTGTAAGGGCTCCTAATCCAGGGATACAGGATGAGCAGTGTTTGTACTCCATGTTAGGAATGGCTGCACATGGCGTCTATTCCTCATGTCAGAAGCAGCCAATTCTTTTGGAGCTAAGTTGGCCTGCCACTGAGTAGTTCTCCCAGTCTTAATAACAAAGGCAGACACATTCTACTTCACCCAGTCATGATCTCAAGCTTTACAAGTTTGATACCCTAATATGATTGAGTGGAGATAAGAAAGAAGAAGAATGTAAGCTCTACATGTAATGTCAACTACAATTTGGAAGGCTGGTTAAACCGTTTGGTTTACGACCACTACGACCCGGGTTCGATCCCCGCATTGGACACTTTTTTCTGTTTAAAAAAAAAAAAAAAATGCTCCAGTGGCCCCCGATTCTTGCAAAAGTCCAACCCCACCAGCGAGTGCAAGTAACCAAACGGGGCTCTGGCACATTTGTAAGTGCAAAGTCGAAACTGCTTTCACATGTGTAGACATGTGGTGCGCTTAGAGTAAAAAGCAGTCGCTAACTACCCACCATGATTATCATGGCCTGTACCACGTGTACTAGGGATAAGCAAAAAAAATAAAAATCAATTTCCTATAAAGTGCTCTGTTTGGGAAAATCCTGAATGGTTGAATGGAGTATTTTTAAAACAACTTAATCTAATTTAAGCTATCTGGAACTAACTTAATAAGGTGTATTTATACACTGTGTTTTGTATGTGGACACAACCTTAGAATTCTCCCCTTTGTTCACTCTATTGTATGGCATAAACTGGTAAGTATGTAACAATGTCAAAATAGAAACCTATCTCTGTACTGTTAATTCAGCTATATACAATAGCTTTTATCTCTAAAACTTATAAAATGATAGGTTCAAAGCAATTAGCATAATTTATTAAGAACATTTAAACTCTGGGAAAACTGAAACCAAATTATTATCTCAATTAATGTTGAGTAATTATCCCAACTTTTAATACATTTTTTTTTAATGTAAAATTTAGTACACCTGATATAAAAAATAGAATAATAAATTTATCAAAATTTGGATTTATGCTAATTTATCAAAGACTCTTTAATAACTAAGCTAATTAATGATGCAACAAACTTTTTTACAAGTAGAAATCTAAGTTAGGGGAATATGTAAATGCAAAATATTTTTTCTGTAAGATATATCACAGAATTTTCGAAAATGAGGTAGATCATGTATGAAAATATTTTTAAATACCTACTACTAAAAAGGTCATTTTAGGATACAATTTGTACGCAACTGTAATATTGCGAAATATTTATTATGTCTTTCAAACTTCAGATCCAAAATTTTGAAAAATAAATATGAAGAACACTAAATGTATCATTAAAAGAAAAGTTCTTCGATGGACATTCGACATTAATGTTGCCAGCTTACTTTGTATTTACAAACAGTAAGTTTCACTCGTTGTTATTATTTTTTTAAAGTTTGTTGACCAAAAATTTATTTTATACTGATCTTTAATTTTTAAATGTATTCAAGAAAAAATAGAGTATGATTTTTTTTAAGTACTCTCAAAGGTTTGTGATAGAAGGGAGCTAATTTCCAAACTCTTAGAAGGCAAGGATTGTATTAAAAACGTTGAATATTTAATTACTTTATAATATTAAATAAAAATGATGTTAAATAAACATCTTTCGAAAATTTGAAACCAATTATTGAAAATAATATACAAAGTGCGTAATGAAATGAGACAAAAATATTCTTTTAAAAGTGTGCTGAATTTTAATTCACAATATTTGCTTGATTGTTGTTTGCTTAATAATAGTTGGGAATGAATTAGTACAGTTTAAAAATAAAAGTATGCAAATTCAAATATGGCAATAACAATTTTTTTTACCTTAATATATATTTTTAATTGATATGATTTTTATATGAGAAGGAAAAAAACTATGTATATACACTGGGTATAATGCAAATAGCTGGCTATTTTCAAAAAATTTCTAAAAGTTTGTGGCATACAAACACTTTTTTTTTTTTTTTGTAATTAAACAAATACACCAAAAGCTGAGCTTTTGAAAGGGTCTCCTTAATCCATAGCTATTATGTAAGAAGGCATTGACATGACTTATGTGGTCCTACATAATAGCTATAGGTTGAAGAAACTTTTCCACATTTTGTTGTATTTATATTGTAATAAAATAATCGCCGTTTTTTAGAATTTTTTACATTTATATAGCTTATAAACTATATAAATGTTCATTTATTCTAAAAGTGTCTTATTTTTTAATCCCTATATAAGGCCCAAACACTTTTTTTAAAACTACATGTTAGCTTCTCAAAATTGAAATATATGCATCTATTAATACCGCGTATATGTATACTATTCTTCACAAGTCTATAATCTATATTTTAAAATGTGCTAAATAAACCTTACTTCATTTTTTTTATAACAAACCATTTTTAAAGCTTGCAAGTACCTTTTCTGAATATTTTATGGTGTATTTTTCTCGTTCTTTATGGAATTAACACTTAATAAATAATTTTAAAACAAAATCAAATACTTAAAACTAATAAGATCAAATTGGAAACACAGTTTTATAAAGAATATATAACAAAAAAAAAGTAAAGAGGTTTCTATATAATAAATACTTATATTTTAAATAATTGCTATTTCCTCCCTAAGAATTTTTTTATATTAGATTTAAAGTACAAAGCATGAAATCTAATAAATAAATTCAAAATTTCAAACCTATTATGTCCTTTAAAAAAAATCGAAATAATATATTTTGGACGTTTGAAAATTAAAATATTCGATTTGATTACCCTGTGTTATTTCGGTAAACAATTATGGACGCTTGTTGCACTTTTAATTTTTGTTGTTTTAATTTATAGTTAATTTAAGTTCGTTTGTTGTTTTTTATTTTGCTTTTTAAAACAATTATCTTGAGGTATACTTTTCAAATAATCACATTTAATTTGAAAGTTTTATTTTAAAAATCAATCACCCATTTTTTTAGCAGCCTATAATAAAATAACTTTAAAGTTTATGAAATAACCAAATTTTTGCCCAAAATATATTTTATTTTTATTTTGTTGCTTTTGCGTTTGCTTTTTTCTCTAGAACATTTTTCAAACGTCAAGTTTTTCCTTTAGCTTTATGTATTGGTTCCAAACAACCAAAATAATAAAGGGGAAACAATCAAACACAAAAGATTTTTATATATAGATTCTGCCAATGAAAGGTAAAGGCAAAGAAGTATCATCACCCGAATCAAAAGATTGTCCCCTCCAATTATTTGATGTCTCCCCAATTGAAATAGACGTACTCTTTCCAAAATTAGCATCAATTTTACAGAAACCAGAGGAGGATGGGCAGTAAGCCTCGAAGACCTTGATCCTCTGCAGCTTGAACTTGAAACCCTTCTTTTAACATTAATCAAACGGAAAGAACAATTTGAACAGGAAAACCAGGTGTTGGCTAGTTGGCAAGATAAAAAAGAGAAGAAAATGCCAGAAAAGAACAAGAATGCGAGACTCCCGGCAAAAGAAGTCGTCCAGTTCAGCCTGATAACAAACCATGTAAGAGATCAAAAGACAATTCAGGTAAAGGCCATGCAACTCCAGCAGTTGGAAGGCCACCAAAAAATAAGAATGTACAAGCTAAAATGCAAGAGTATGAATTCACGGATTCACCTGAAGTCCAAAAGAGTGCACCAAAGAATGATGCTCCCCATAGATTCTGGGCATCTGTTGAACCTTACTGTGCAGAGATCACTCAAGCTGATCTGAATGTTTTAGAAGATTTGATTGCTCTTCATGACGAGGATCCAGAATATTTTAAAGTCCCGCCTCTAGGGAAACATTACTCCCTCAAATGGGCACAGGATGATATCATTGAGGAGCAGAAAGAATCCGGAAAGACTGGAGAAAAAAGAAGAGGCATCAGCACCTCAGAATCTGACAAGCACAAGAATTATGATTCCGATGACACCTCCCCATTTGGAGCTTTGACACAGAGGCTGGTATCCTGCCTCATCGAGGAAAACCTCATGTCCCCCATAGAAGACAATGTGGACGGCAGCTCACCTCCCTCGTCTAAATCCAACTTCATCAAATCCCTCAACACAGGCAATACCCACCATATTGAGAAAAGGATCAAGAAAGAGTTAGAAGAACAGGGAATCCTCGATATGGATGGCCTAGAGAACCCAGAAGACGAGATCCTGGCTGAATTGAAGAAATGTCAGGCGGAGCTACGTATGGTCAGCTCAGTTACCTTGAACCAGACCCGCAAGCTCCTGCGTCTAGCCAAGGAAGAAATGGCGCGTACGGAGCTGTGCAAGAAACTCCAGCAAGCGGACAACGAAGTGATGGAAGCTTACCGCAGGATCGCAGCAGTACGCCTCAAGAAGAGGAGCCCCACAAAGAAAGAAAGAGATATGACCTTGAAAGCCCTCAAGGAACGAGAAGCCATTTTGAGGCAGCTAGAAAGTAACAGATGAATCTCTCTTCTCTACGGTAAAAAAAAAAACAATGTTTAATGTATATTTTTACCTAACGAGTCATTTTGGCCCATATAGAAAGTATTAACTTATTTATATATATATATATTTTTCAAAAATTCTTTAATTTTTTTTTCTTTAATTTACGGAATTTTAATAATAATACCTTTAATCTCTCTACACAATCATTTATTATTATTATTCTCTTAATTCTCCATCCATATTTTTCTGTTCTCTTTTATTTTTCATTGATAGAGAATAACAAAAGGAAAACAAACTTGGTCAGTTAGCCTAATTAAATATTTATATTTCACAGAGTATGTAAATAGATAATTTGAATTATTTTAAATATATCTTTTTTTTTTTTATTGTTTTATAAATATATATATTTGGGTGTAAAAGTTTCATTTTGTGTATCCATATATAAATATATATTTTCTTTTTTTTTTTTAAAGCAATAGAATATTTTAATAGTATAATATAAATAGTATATATTTATATATTTTTGTTTTGTTTCTCCAGAAAGGAAAAAAAAAATGGTTTCATCCTATTTCATAATTTTTTATTTTTTTTTCTTTTAAAGAAGGACCAAAAATTACACTAATCCTTGTAGAGGATATCTGCATCGAAGTTGGTTTAGATATATATGCAATATATATATATATGCAATTAATATAATATAGATTAATAATATTGCTTCCCTCTTTCTATGACAGTTACAAAAAAAAATTGACTCTAATTTGTCATAGAGTTTTTTTTTAATTATTATTTTTTTTTGACCAGAATATATATTTTTAAGAGAGAGAAACTCAAATTTTCTCATAATTTTCTCTTCTTTTTTTTATTTTCCTGATTCAGGTTGTTGGCAACATTTGTACGTACCAGTAACCTTGCGGAAATAAAAAAAAAAAAAAAAAAAACAAAGCTCATTCCTAATACAAAAAATAGTGAAGTTGAAATATATGTTTTATATGTGTGTGTATATTATTTCTGAGTAAAAAAAAAAGAATTTTTTTTTCTTGTACTTAAAATATATTTTGATTGAATATATGTATAATATGTATTCTCTCCCATTCCTATGCACATTTTCTATCCATTATTATATAAATTCTGTCTCTCTCTCTCTCTATATATGTATATGTGTACGAGGTAATGTTCAAAGAGGAAAAAAAAGTTTTAATTATAAACAATGATATAACTTTAATTGTGTTTATTGTGCCCACCCCCCCCATTTCCCAATGATACACTTCCACTGTAGACAATTTAGCTGACTTCTAATCAATGGTTAAAAAAATTATTTTTAATATATATGTCTCTTCTTCTTCTTCTTTCTTATCTCCACTCAATCACACTAAGGTATCAAGCTTGTAAAGCTTGAGATTTTTGATGGTGTCTGCCGGGGAAGAGTAGAGCTCATCAATGGATGAGTCAATACAAGCGCGACGGCCAATACAGCATAGTGGAGAGATTTGACAACCATCATAATTGGGTGAAGTAAAATGCGTCTGCCTTTGTCATTAAGACTGGGAGCACTACTCAGTGCCAGGCTGACTTAGCTCCAAAAGAAATGGCTGCCTCTGACATGAGGAACAGACGCCATGTGCAGCCGCTCCTAACATGGAGTACAAACGCTGCTCATCCTGTATCCCTGGATCAGGAGCCCTTACAGGGTACTATCAGCCGGGCCAGCTGAACCCAGGTTTTTTAGTGAGCTTGTTACTGCTCCCCCTCCTCCTTTTTCATCCGGGCTTGGGACCTGTTAGGAACCAATTCTTTCCCAGTCTACCAATCGAGCAGAGTAAACACTAACACCTCCAAGAAAATTAACACCTTTAATTTCCTTTCATGACTAACTAATTTACATCATTAAAAACCAATTTATATACATGTAAAATCGTCCAGTCATCTGGTCAAAATATAAATAAACTAATCTAGGAAAAAACAACTTATAAAATCCTAACAATGCCCCCCCATTTTAAAGTTGTTTTCATACCCTCATTGGAGGCCTAGAGTGGTCAAGATCCTGGTTAGGTCTTCGTTTAACACCACCCCGGCAAGTCAACATCCCATACTCTGTGTTCCCGAAGTGATGCCATTTCACATTCTATAGACCTCAGCCAATTTTGTGCTTTGGGCATATTAAGCGCCTCCTCGTATGATGACGGCATTTCATCTTGATGGCTCTTATGTTCAACTATCCCACGGTGGAAGGCTGATCTGCAATACTCCTTCTGCCTAGCCGCAATTCTTGAAGATCTTCTTGGGATTATAGTTTCATTCTGGCCTTCGTCTTCTCTCCTCAGTGCTTCGTCTTCATAGGCCTGCTCTCCATCCTCTCTTCGTTCTAAGTTATTCAGATCTTTCTCTACCGATATTGTTTCCCCCATCAGCCCCTGAATATCCTCTTGGATCGCAGCTTCATTTTGGTATTCCCCTTCATCTTCCTTCTTTAGTTCTTCCACTGTATAGATTCTTCCTCTTCTATTAGATTTCAAAATTAACCCGCCATCACTTCCAAAAACAGAGGCCTTGCCATTATGGAATAATACTTTGTTTCCTCTTTCCTCAATCCTTCCAACAGACAAAATATTTCCGTCTAACTCAGGAACGTATAAAACGTTTTCCAAGAACAAGGTTTCACCTCCATATTCGTGACCGAGTTTGACCGTTACATCACCCATCTCTGATACTTTTATTTTCTCATTGTTAGCCATTTCTACTGAAGTTGAAATACTTTTTGTGTTCGTCAATTTCAGTCTGTTCGACGTCACATGTTCAGTAGCTCCACTGTCCAGAAACCAGATATTCTGCGAATTATTGTCTTCAAAGCCGTTCGCAAATAGGACCTTATGAGTCAGGTCTAGCGTACCTTGTTTCAGCATACCTTCGCTAATTCTCCTTGAGGAGTTGGCAAATCTGCAATTCCTAGCTATGTGCCCTAATCTGCCACAACTGAAACACCTTATATGCCTGGAGATACCCTCGCTAATTCTCCTTGAGGAGTTGGCAAATCTGCAATTCCTTGCTATGTGTCCTAACCTGCCACAACTGAAACACCTTATCTGCCTCGGGTAGTTATAATTTTCCCTTTTCCCTTCCGTCCACGTATTATGATAATTCCTTGGTTGATCATATTCAAATATTTTCGCTCTTGACATGGTGATTTGCATGTATCCTCTTTTCTTCTTACCGCAAAAGCGCAATTAGGATCTTCTTGAGGAATTTGACGCTGTTTTCTGTCTTTTTTCTTCTAAAAGTAACTTGGATTTAACCACACTAGTCGATAGCTTCTCTTCTTGCTGTTCTAAACTGAGAATTAGCGGCTCGTAGCTCTTTGGCAATCCCAATAGCATAATCAAAGCTAATTCGCCATCCCCAAATCCATGGTGGCACTTTGCTAATTTTCTATGACATTCCATTATTCTCGCGAAATATTCCTTCATGTCTTCGTCATTTCTTTTGACAATATTGAAAAACTCTCTTAGTAACTGTAATATGTGCAATAAGCCATACTTTGTGTGGATGTCCTCCAGTATCTGCCAAGCATCAATCGCTCGCTTGCAATCACCGATATCATCTAGGAATGAATCCTCAACTGCTAATAATATGACAGATAATGCCAAACTATCTTTCCGCTTCTGTTTTTCTGAAGCTTCACTAGGAAAGCCAGGTTCAATTGCATCCCATATATCCTTCTGGATCAAAATAGATTTAGTTCTTATAGCCCAGGAATAATAATTATTACCATCAAGTTTAGGTATTCTCAACTCGTCAGCCATTGATTTTCTCTAGTTATGCAAATTTGACAAAAAATTATAACTCAAAGCTTTTCTTCTTCGTTGCACAAAGTTCAGTCTTTAAATCACTCAAATTTCTTATAATCAAATTCTATTCTCTATCTTAGTTAGCCTAACAAACTTTTCTTCTTTGGCTTTCCCTTCAGCTTTAACTTCAGCTGTTTCTTCTTTAGCTTAACATAAACTTCAAATTTTCTTTCTTCAGCTCTAAATTCTTTCTACAGCGCAGTGGAAGCGTGCTGGGCCCATAACCTGTTAGGAAACCAATTCTTTCCCAGTCTACCAATCGAGCAGAGTAAACACTAACACCTCCAAGAAAATTAACACCTTTAATTTCCTTTCATGACTAACTAATTTACATCATTAAAAAACCAATTTATATACATGTAAAATCGTCCAGTCATCTGGTCAAAATATAAATAACTAATCTAGGAAAAAACAACTTATAAAATCCTAACAGGACCTGCAAAGGCGGAGTTAAATATATATGTAATATAATATAAACAAAATATTATATGTAGGAAAATCTATACAGTTATATATATTAAATGGATATCCTGAACA
>CP092870.1:96314385-96367399 GCA_030710605.1 Cordylochernes scorpioides
CTATATCTACAATGATCTTATCCAAGCTTAGTTGAGAGAGAATTATAGTATATATACAAACACAGCATTACTTAATTCAACCCCCTTTTTCAAATCTCAAATCAAATTCCTTATCAAGGAGGTTTGACTTGTAGGTTAATGCTATGCCTTCTAACCGTATAAACAACAACCAAAAACCTAATTGTGAAAACTCATCCAAATACACCTACAGAGGATTTACAAAAAAAAAAAGAGATGGAAGCAAACTCTAATAAGTCCTCTAAACTGATGCTCTTCCTTCCACCACACAATGAAGGTCACATATTGTTCCATCAAAATTTGAAACTGATATAATCAAGGAGACATAAACTTCTGTGAGCACCTTTATTATAAATGTTACATAAAATAAGTATCATGACAAAAGAGGTTGCCTGTGGCTGGCGGCATTCATAGTTCTTAAAATTAAAGATACTTCGGTCAGTAAATCTTTTTATTATCTCGACATTTCGACAAAAAACTGTTGGCAAAAATTATAGATTTGTAGAAGAAGAAAAAGATCCTTTAGTACTTAAAGGTATAAAACAATAAAAGAAGGACAAGAGATCAAATTATATGTACATCAGCAGCTCACGCCGGCCTGTCCTATCCAATAACCACTAGCCTAACTAACAATCCAACAAGGCCGCGCTATATAGACAGAGATGTCAATTTGCATAAACAATACTAAAATGCTATGCAAATCACAAGAGTATTCTATTGTAGATATATCCAGAATTGTCAATTTCAACAAAATCATTTGCTCCTGACCAGGACAAAAAGATTTTTGTTGAAACGTTGAGATAATAAAAATATTTACTGGCCGAAGTATCTTTAATTCTAAAATAAAATGAGTGGAGCTTTCAGAGGAGTCTCCTTAATCTGAACCTATGGAATTGATCTCAGAACACAGAATCAACCTACAATGATTATAGTGACATTCATAAAAATTAAAAAATACACAATGTTAAAAATATTATAGGCATGCTAATAACCACTAGATAATTGTACATACAAATATATACCTACTTAATATAAATGGAGAGAAGTGTAGCTTAGAACTCTTTAAATTGATAAAAATAAAATAGGGGATATAGCATAAAGTTGCATATAGGTGACAAATAAAAATAGAGACAAATTTTATTACCAACTGTAATTAGGCTTGTTATCTCCTAAATACACCACACAAATATCTCCCAGTTCAAATATAATATGTGTGTATCTAACACTTCTCCCATTACAAAAAAAATATATATATTAAAATTCTTATTCATGAGGTCTCAAGACAAAAAAAATCCAAATATAGATATTGATATGCAACTTTTACCTCCAGCAGATGTGTTACCATCTTCGGAAAAAAAAAAACAACTATTATTTATAATCTAAATTGTAGCTCATCATTAAAATATTCTTATTTATTTATACAATATATATATATGGGGATATAATTTCTCTCTGATGTTATTTATTATAAATCAGACATGATATCCCCACAAGGGATGCTTACGTCAAGAAACAACACTAAGATACTATATTACATAAACAATTGAATAAATACAAGGTTTGAGTAGAGTTTAAAGAGAAAAAGAAAGGAAAGGTATTTTTTTTTTATCAAAACAATATATATATATATTATCCAATTTATTAACATTTATTTATTTAAATACAATGTGAGAAGATATATTATAGAAAAAAATCTCTTATACATCCTTCAGTTATTCACTTATTCACATAGATTATTTTAACAACCAAAGTCTTTAAGACACAGAGGAGGGAAAAAAAAAGGATACTAGAAATGTCAAACACTTATGTTCAATAGGAATTATACTTGTGAACATCGAGATAGGGAAAGGTTTTATATACAGTTAAACCTGTCTATAGCGCCCCCTCTTAGGACTCACCGAAATAGGGTGCTATAGACAGGTCACTTTTAATGTAAATCGCATCGTACTATGTATTTAAAATTGGGCGCTATAGAGAGGAAGGCACTATTTAGAGGGGGCGCTATAGACAGGTTTTACTGTATATACAAAGTAATGATAGGAGCTAAAAATAACAGTATTACAATTGATTCCTGATTTAAGGGGGTAAAATAGGGCACAGCAGTTTATTGAAGCCCACTGTTAAATCTATGCAAATTACTTGGGGGAAAAAAAAGCATACAATAAATCTGTTTAGGTAGCTCCTTTAAGACAATCCTGTTAAATCCCCCAAGTTGAGGGTTCTTCCTTCAATGTTGGCACATGGAGATTGGCACTCCTAGTAATCCAACATTTCCTGGTATAGGCAAAAATTCAAGTTTTATAAAATGTGAGAGAAAAACCTTTGGCAGCGAGTTTCTTTAATAAATACTTCCATAGGTTTTGTTGAGATCTTTCTCTTCAATAGGCCCACAAAGGGGTGTTAAACTAAGTTTAGGTTAAGCTAATCCTTTGCCCATTGAAGAGCAAAAACTCACAATAATTTCATTTTTAAATTAAAGGAACTTTTACTGTGAAAGGTCTGTTTATTTTATAAATTATACCAACATCTTTTAGTCTCTTAAAGGCAAAAAAATACAAAAGTGTAAATTAAATTTCTTCAACTTTTAGTCTCACGCCGGAGATAGGAAATCAGTTTGAGATTTGAGAAGAAGTGAAGGGAAAGTCCATGCAGGGAGGATGCTCTAAGGGGTTAGTAGCTCTAAAGGTGAGGTGCAACGCAGGCAACTACGCCTTACCTTTCTTGGTAACCACAAGAGGCAACTGAGGCATGGGCTTTCTAGCCTGGAGCAGACCACTACCATGGGAGAGTCTGCAAGGGAGTTAGGGGGGGACAGCGCTCACAGATCTGAACGAGGCTGAGGCCACTCGACGGAGCTCATCTCTCTGGACTACTTCAGGAGCCTCAGGGTGGTGCTGCTGCCTCTGCTGCTGGTGGTGCACCAACAACTTCTTCATCTCCTCCAGGTCCTTCTGGTGGTTCTCATGGAGCCGCTTCAGGTTCTCCACATGGAGGATCATGATCTCGTACGCATGGTTCATTCGTTCCTCCTAGAGAGGGGTTGGTCAGCACCCACCAATCAGGAGAGGGAGAGAGATGGCTTTCTAACTGTCTTTCTTCACAATTCCATCATGGTGCAAGCCTACTACTAGGTGTGCAGAGCTTGCTTCTACCAAGGCTGGGGAAAAGCCTAATGAGGAAAAACACAAGGTAATAAGACCAAATCCAAATAAATAAATAGTGTGTGACCTTTCGGTAACAGCGTTGTTACCATTAATCAGGTGGCAGCAGGTGTTTTTCCCATCTGTTTATCAGATAAATATCTTCTTATCTGTTATCTTGTTTACACACTTGATAACAGGAACTATTTAAAAGCATGCTGTGGTAAAATTCTCTCATTCAGTACTTTTGTCTGAAGATGGTAACAACGCTGTTACCGAAACGTCACACACTATTTATTTATTTGGATTTGGTCTTATTACCTTGTGTTTATAATCTACAATCCAAATTGTGCCTCATCAAGCCTAATGAGGAAGTTACCTATACAAGAGCCTCCCAAGTGAGACCACCTAAAAACATGCCCAGTTTCTCCTGGAGGTGGCATCTCAACAGACTGTTTGGGTTGAAAGACTCCTCATGACTTAGCCTGACATGACAGACCATCTCCAGGAATAACCTGGTTTATCCTTGGCTATGGTCTCCTATGGGAGTCTACTGTATATGGGAAGCCTAACAAGAGCCTGCTACTAGATTCCTTCAAAGAATGCAACAGTATAAACAGGATCTACCCCATCATATATCCATCGCTACAACCAAATCCAATTTATGGCCTAACAGTCCTTTCAATTTCAGATACCTCACGAAATTCCTTGTAAGTGCTGATTAGCCTGTTGAAAATTGCATGCTTGAAAACTTGCATTTTAGCTATATGTAATAAAAGAAAGTAATTGAAAGTATGTTTGAGTTTATGACAAAAGTGTGTGGTGTCAGCCATCTCCCATGAAGCATGCAGAAAGAAAGTGAAGTGACCTGCTGCACTGCTCCGTACACCTCCGCCCGGCTAGACAACCGCGCTGACGACTGCTCCACCACGTCAAGGTGCTGCAGAGCTTGGTCAGCCAGTTCCTCAGAAGGCAGAGAGCCCACGCTGAATTCCTTCAGTTTCTGTTCCACAGCGGCATGACCTGCTGGTCCCGACCGACTACGCCATGCACCACTTACATTGAGAGCTTCCTTCAGCGCGGCAATCTCCGCTGTGACATTCTGCTCAGCCAGGTCCCTCTGTCGCTGATGGAGCTCTAGCCTCTTGTTTAGGGTGAACTTATCCGTCTTAAAGGCCAGGGACAGATTACGAAACTTGTGCTGGAGGGAAATAATAATATTTACACAGTGGGGCAGCAGCAGCACAAAGCTATGTACAGAAAGTTGGAAGAGGGTGGTTAGTAGCTGTCAGTATAATTTGAGAGGGGGAAAATATAGGAATACAGGCAATAACTTAAATATAATGGTGTTTTTCATTATATACTTATGTTACACACTTATTATACACCCCATTCCATACTAATGTAGTAATATATAGTCAATACACACTAGATTGTCATGTACCATATTGTGTGTAAAGTCCCAAATATATATAAAACTTCAACTTGCTAGCTTTGTGGCAATAATGCAATCTTACATAAGACAATAAAGTTTTAGAGTCAGCCACTACATGGAAATTTCCTAAATTCTTATGTGGACCTTCTCGGGGATCTTCCACAAGTCATTAATGAGTTTTACGACCAGCCACTGGACGACCGACATCTCATAACTGAGACCCTCCTAGACTTTTTCTGTGTAGCATCGCTGGCCTCTCTTAGGTACCATCTAACCTGCCTCATCCTTTATGTATTAACCCTAGACAAAACAACAAGGCTCACAACTGCTATTGCTTGTGGTACGACAAATATTTATCAAAAAGGCACCTTTCTATTTTAATAATTTATTTATTAACTTTTTCAAAACAATGCATTTATTTGATCTTGTTTGCAGAGAGCATGTAAAAAAATTCAGCACATTGAATAAGCCACAAAATTTCAGTTTTGGTAAATTCAGACAAATAAGCCAACAACCTAGGGTTTCATAGACTAAAGTCCTCATCAGTATACAGTTAGGGATATTTGCTAAAACCGGTCTTGCAGCTTATTTACTGAGCTGAATTTGCATACTCCGAACAGAGAAGATATGCACATTGTTTTGACACACACATTTAATAAATTAATTTTAAATTCACATTTATTGAATGTGGAGGTGGCTTCTTTTCTGGTACATAAATACCATTCTCCTTTACTGTAAAGCATCTCCATGATGGGTTTTTTACAAATGTGTTTTTCACTTTTACAAAAATATATTACCAACATATACTCAATAATTCAGATAGAGGATGAGGTCATAACATAAAAACAACAGAATTCAAATGCTGTATTGTAAAGGCTGAATTTCTATAGAAAAATAAAAACAAACAGGTCTATCCATTGGCAGCCTTCCTTTACACAATTCTAGGAAGGAAGTTGAGACAATTGATTGAGTCACAGCTCTTCATTTCCTACTCAAGTCTGTTGTGATCACACTCACCTCTATGTCTTGCTCACTTAGCTCTTCAGAACTGCACACACACTCTGGTTAAGATACTTCTTCAATACTTCTTATATTGGATCTACATCTTTTGATCATGGTGTATATATATATAGACAATTAAAATAATTTTATTGACATCTTGTCAATACATGCAAAGTGCACAGTCTGCACTATTAAAAAAAAAAAAAGATAATATGGATTATATACACTACTAGGCGAATGACCCGGCTTCGCCCGAGAAATCCCTTGGGTGCAATTTCCTTCATACTAAAAGTATATCAATAATAAATATTAGAAGTGCCATAGAATAGCAATACAGAAGTAACACATAAACTACAGGAAAAAAGTGTGTGTGATAGCAAAAATTGTATTATATTAGTGGTTAGGTATTTGATTTAATTAATATAGTTGATATAATAATATATATTTATATTATATATAATATAAATGAGTTTTAAAAATTGTAAAAAAAAAAAATGCATCGGCCGGGAATCGAACTCGGGCCGCCCGCATGGCAGGCGAGCATTCTACCACTGAACCACCGATGCTTTAAAAAATGGCCATATTTAGGTATTCATTCCTTTCCGGATTAGTCCGCGTAAAAAAAAGTTCTTCAAATGAAAAAAAGAAATAGCCAAAAATACTAATCAAAATGCAGCCAAAAATTTTCCTCATGTTTATAAAAAGCGACATGCAAAATTTGGTACCAATTGGTTCAGTAGTTTTTGAGTTTATCGCGAACAGACAGAAATTGACTTTTATATATATATAGAGATGTACAATGAATATGACGCCTCTGCTAGCGCTGCAGAGTTTGGTGGAGAATTGCCAGCGGGTCTCCAGCGACACCACGCATTTCACGATCTACAAAGAATAAGTAGATCACTTACTTCGCCGCTGAGGAGATGGTGATGGTGTGGTGTGTATATATAGGTTCAATTATTGCGTATATTGTTATTTTTTTGTTGAGTTCAGTATTTTTTTTTTAACCTTCTCTCATAACTTACAGTAATCTGTAAATAAATAATAAACAAAAACAGCCTCCAAGGATGAGTATCTTATTTTATTTTATAGTATCTCTCAATCTTTCAGGCATTCCAAACACTTTTATATATAACAAAAACGAATCTTTAACTAATATTTACATATTTTTCCGTTTTATCTATATGTTTTTAAATTGTATATAGTAACTATTTAGAATTTTATTTTTCAAACAGTAATCTGTATATAAAAAAGAGATAGCAGGAGAACATCTGTTGTTGTTGTTTCTTATCCCCTTGTGTAAATATTACACGAATTTCAGGAGTTCATGATCTCATGGAATGGGGTGTAGCTTTCGTTGATCATGGCACCATGATCCAGGCACACTTGGTACCATCATATGATGATGGTAACAACTCTGTTACCAAAATGTTACACACTAGGAGAACACCTATATCCTATGTACATAATAGGGTATCAAAATAATGATAGCTCTTTATTTACATATTTCCCATATAACACACTTTGTAAATTAAAGTTTCTTTCTCTTTTATTCCCACTAATTGCTGTATCTCTCAGGTAATCCATATATAGGACAATAAAAGGTCTTAATAAAGTTAGTACTTTCAAATGAAAACACCAAAACAGGAGTGCCCCTTTTCACAATAAATCCAACTTCTACTGCCCTTACTGCGATGAAAAAGTATGATTTATAGTAGAAAGTTTGATTTATTTGTGGAAAGGGGAACTTGAGTTTTGGTGTTTTCATTTGTATTATATAGATGGCACGTTTTTGCTATATATTAAAGGTAATACTTGATCGATTCAATTCTTTTGATCATTGGAAAAGTAAATTGTAGAGAGTATAACTTTATTAGAAGTTGTACACTTTGTTAATAAACTGAAAAGGATCCAAAACAAGGTCTGGGCAAGATATATATACGAGGGCCATCCAATAAATAAGTTTCCCTATTTTTTTTCAGGGAACGAAACATTGTAAAAATTAGTTAGTAGTGTAAGAAATGGTCACTAGGAAGCGTTTGAAGCGCGTGACCTTCAAAATCACACTACTCATACGCGTAAGTTCGTAGCGCTTCAGTTTCCATGGAGCTACCACTGGTGAACGTGTCCACTTGCGAACTCCGTTCTGTAATTCATTTTTTTTTTTTTTTCACGGCGAAAAATGAAACTGCGGTCAATATTCATCGCAAATAAGTGTCAGTGTATAGTGAAGGATGTATGAGCATCCAAATGGTTCGCCGATGGCGTTCATGGTTCTTGGAAGGACGGCAAAACGTGCATGATGACGAGCGAAGCGGCAGGCCCGTTACTGCTACGGACAATGCAGCCGTTGCTGCTGTTCGGAATGTGGTGGAAGCAGATCGCCGCGTCACCATTGACAAAATAATGATTCGACTGCCTCCTGGAATCAAAATTGGACGCTCTTCGATTGGAACAATCATGTCAGATGTTTTGAATTTTCCCAAAGTCTGCGCAAGATGGGTCCCGCGTTTGCTCTCGGAAAATCACAAGCAACAACGGATGGAGGCAGCCTGAGCTTTCCTGGAAATGCATCGAAGAGATGGAGATCAACTGTTTTCCTGTATTGTCACTGGATATGAAGGCTGGGTGCATCATTCAACTCCAGAAACAAAACGACAAAGCATGGTGTGGAAGAAGCCTGAGGAAAGTGCACCAAAAAAGGCGAAGGTCACAATCTCTGCAGGCAAAGTTATGGCTATCGTCTTTTGTGACTGTAAGGGTGTTTTATGGTTGACTACCTGCCCCATAACACTACGGTTAACACTGCGAGGTACTGCGAAGTCCTCACTAAACTCAGAGCTGCAATAAAACGGAAACGTCCTGGACTTTTGTCTCGGAAAGTGTTACTCGTCCATGACAATATCGCTCTCACGCAGCTCGAACGACCCAAACGTTTCTGGAAAACTTCAAATGGGAAATTTTCACACATCCACCTTATTCTCCGGAACTTGCCCCAAGCGACTTCCATCCTTTTCCATAACTCAAGTTGCACCTTGGAGGCAAGCACTTTACGAATGATGGCGAAGTGCAGGCGGAGGCGAACCACTGGCTACGAAGACAGGACACGGCTTGGTACAACAGTGGTATCAAAAAATTGCTACAACGGTACCAAAAATGTTTGGACAGAAATGGTGATTATGTAGAGAAGTAGTCTATGAGTTGTATAATGAAAATAAAATAACTGCATAATTGTAAATAATGTCGTTTATTTGTTAAAAAAATAGGGAAACTTATTTATTGGATGGCCCTCGTATATGTATTAGCTTCACAGAGATTCAATATAGGAAAGTCTGAATAACAATTATCCCCCTAAATTTACCATGACTGGGAATGTAAACTGAAGTTTATAAATACATATGTTTATATCTTATTATGCAACAAATACAAAATTATGTAATTAACACCCCAAAGGAGAATACTTTTCTGATCTGTTGAATTAAAAAGTTGGCATTGAGAGATAATTTTGTTTTTAAATTATCAATTCATCACAATATTACAGCCAAAAGTTGAACTATAATCAGGTAAATAGGTTGATGGGAGGGGTTCAAAAACTGGGTTGAATTATAGTCAGTTCAATTAGTAGGATTTCTTACCGTACACTCATGGACAAAACTTAAAGAAGTGGAAAGTCTTTGATATCACCGGTAATCTATATATTTTTTGAAGGAGGTAATTTTGTTCACACTTGGTTATCTCATGTGTCTTCAATAAAGGTCACTGTAATATCTTACAGAGTTATTGTCTCAATCCCGATATACATGCTAGAAGGTTCAACTTCCTTAAGTTTTATGTCCATGAGTGTATTATACATCTCTTAAGCACACAGACAAGAACTAAGGGGATAAAAAATATATAAATAGACTACTTTTCAACTTGTACACACACAATAGAATTATTTCAACTTTTTAAACCAAATATCAAAATCCTCAAATCATATCTCACTCTGTGTGCATCTTAATTCAATTTCAAGATCAAGTAAACCTCTGCTGAATATTGTAGTGAGAATATCTCTAAGCTACCCAAAACTTTTTCCCTCAAAAGTAATTAGTTCTTTTTTTTTTGTATATTCAGGAAAAATAATGTATAACCCTTCTTTATTTCAAAAGCCTATTTCAATCATTTTTCAAATCCCAACCATTGAAAAAAAAAAAATACCACTTAACCAATCATAATTCAAGGTCACCACTATACATTGACCGTATATGTCTCATCAATATATATTTGTAAAAGTAAAAAAGAGAAGAATATAATACCTGATATAAAAATACAAAACAACAACGATGTTAATTGGTGCACAACTCCTTCAAGTGCCTTTTCTAGGTAGGGTATATGAAGACCAACACCCAGTTTCCATAAGTTCCTATAAGTTAGGTTATGTACATAGCTATGGTCTAGAAATGGCCTTAATTTGGACTAAGGAAGTTCTGAAGATTAAGGCCAATATGTGTGTCTGTTAAATAACCCATTCAGATTCTATAACAGTATACATAGAATAAACACAAATCAATTGAAAACACCATTTACGATTTGTAAAAAAAAAAGAAAAAAAAAAAGTTAAGAACTCCAGTGAGGAAGAAACCTAAAAAAACGTCCATACTTCAAGACTCTCCTAGAGGTGGTCTCTCATTGGGAGGTTGGATTAGATAGGCCATTTTCGATTTTTACAAAAGCGATCGCTCAGGAATGTTGTGTTGGTTCAAGAAAACATATTGATAAAAAGTAGCGATATTAAATAAATAAGGGTAGAGGTATATTTTAAAATAGGCAAAATGACGTGCGCGTGAGAGAAAAAAAAAACCGCATGCGTAGCTCACGCCCAAATGGAAACAAAACACAAAATAGACGCCACAACAAAATGAAGTTAGTAACCGAGTAATTGCAGAAGATACAGACAGACGAAGGTCATCGGTCGCAAGCTGTCAAACCGTAGGCAACGCCGTGTAAGCGGAGGGAAATTTGAACATCAACTCGCGATAAGAGTCTTCCAAAATAAATTCAAAAATTGAAAGAAAAAAAAGAAGTTATGTACCTTAGCAGCAGTGTGTTGGTAAAGTAATAGAGAAAACGTTGACGAGTTTAGACTTTTTTTTCTTGAGAAAGAGAAAACGGGGAGAGTAGAGTAAAAGGGGCGGTAATCGGTTCCTCAGAGTTTGGTAGACAAAACGTAGATCTCAAGTGGGAGAAATGGGTACGTACCTTTGCCGGCGCTTCAACGCCTTGAAAACGTCGAAGATGGACTGGGTCCCCATTCTCTTCAGAGTAAGAGAGGAGGAGGGGGGGGGGGGGGGGGGGGGGCAACGCTTGTGTTGACAACGCCTCACGTGCGGCGGTCAGCGGGACGTCGCCCGATTTAGACGGCGGTGGCAAGAGAGCGGACAGATGGTACGCAGTCGGTGGTGACGACGGATGTTAAGGCTGCACTTGGAGCGGTGCCAACGTCGATAAGGTGGTGCTGGTGGTGGTAGCTGTTGCTGCCCGCTGACGCAATCGACCCAGGATCGAAGCCAAGGGCCAAAGTCCACCCCCCTCTTCAATAACCCTCCTCGCGGTTGAAAGGAAATTGTAACGGCTCCGGCGCGGAGCATCGCCCCGGTGAACATCTAGGCCGACGGTCAACGATTGGCTCGCTCAACTTCTCCGACACAACACCGTGCCGTCTTCAACCTTCATTCAACCACGATATAACCGTTTTGACCGCGAACGCCAATTTTTACCTTAAATCATGGGGAGATTGATTCATAAAAAAAATATATCAAAAAACTTTAACGAAGATCGACTCTGGATTTTTTTTTTTTCCAGGGAAAGTAACAAAACTCACCTGAGGGGCTTGTCCTTGTGGAGTCCCATCTTACGCAGGAGGTCGTCGGACAGACTGGGGAAGGGCTTCACGCTATCCGGCGCCAGGCTATCAGGGGCCTGAAACCAACAACAGAGTCAAATCTAGGTACACTCCTCACTAGATTCATCTACCGAAAAGACTTGAGAGCACAACGCCAATAGAGCAAACTTGACAATGTTACCACATGTGGGTACATGATTGGTGCAAGAAGATCGTTATTCATTCACCAAAACTGGGTGATACCGTAGCGGTTCTTGAAAGTCCGCATAGTTATTTCCTTCTAGGTAACATCCTCTTGTATTTTGAAAGCGAAAGCACGTCCTAGTTAAGTGCAAAAATGCCCTCCCTCCCTCCATCTTCACATACAACAATATATTTCAAAATCTGCATTTAATCATTGATCACGACCAAAATCCTCAAAGCCAAACACACCCTAGGGATAGCTTTGGGAAAAACCTTCCAAAGAACAAATCTTGAGATCAGAAAGTGGATACAACCCTGATTGGATTGATAATATATTTAGTGCTCACCTTATTGGTTACCAGTCGCACGCCAACAAGAAACGTGTTTTGTTTTAATCACCGGCATCCTAATAACCAAAACTACGTACTTCCCAATCAGTCAGTTATCTAAGCAACGAGGTAAGGACTCTCCGAGAACTGTACCGTATACGGTCCCCACTCGGGGTGATAGTAAAGGCCAAGTGCGATTAAATCAGCCCGGATAGGTTCTTAGACCAACATTGTATATATAGGCAGAATAATCCCCCCCCGTATTTCTTCAAATAAAGACTGTATTGGAGAGACTCATGTGTTGTTACACCAAGTTGCTGCTTGATTCATTGTTTTCTCTTCACACTTATTAATTAGCTTTTCCGGGCGAGTTTCCATTATCAAGTACACAAGGAAGATAATAATAGTAACAAATACCTTGCAAAATAGTTATTCTATTTATTTTCTTGAAGAATGCAATCTGGTCCAGAGGTTTTCGCTTCCGTACTCCTGTCAACTCTTGTTCTCTCTCCGCGCCAACCTTCCAAGAGATGTGAAGTCGTGACACGGCGTTTCCAAATATAAATAATAAGAATAATGTACTTTGTCAAAAATATATATATAAGTAATTAATTTCAAAAATTCTAAGATAAAATCTTGCTGTATCGTGTCAATCAAACATGATGCAGCAATATATATCACAATAGAGCGCCGTGCTCGAAAGCTTAAATCTTTTCATCCAACAAAATGACACGCTCGACAACCGACTGACTTTATTTTAAGAAAAAAATACATAACCCCTGAGAGTTCCAGGTGGATCGAACGCTCCAGCAGTCTAAGTAATCAGTTCTAGTCACGGCTTGTAGAGATGAACCTTGTTGTCTGGGAGGAACAACGCGGACCAAACCATACAAGTCGAGTCAGTCATAAAGTTGTCTGTGCCTAAGAAAAAGCTGGGTAGTTGAACTACCCTCCGACTGGGTGCGAGGCCGAGTGCTGCCGTCGCTGTGAAGAAGCTAGCTAGCAACGAAACGTTATCTCCACCCATTACATTAAGACATCCATCCCCCAAAGAATGGGGTGCAATAAAAGGAGGTCACCCTTGCCGTGGAGAGGTCAATGAAGCTATCTGTGCCTAAGAAAAGGCTGGGTAGTCGAACTACCCTCCGACTGGGTGTGAAGCCGAGTGCTGCCGTCGCTGTGACGAAGCGTTATCTCCACCCATTACGTTAAGGCATCCATCCCACGAAGAATGGGGTGCAGTAAAAGGAGGTCACCCCTGCCGTGGAGAGGTCGATGAAGCTATCGATTGCCGTCAGCCAGGTGGGATCAATCGCTCCCAACTTCCCGCCTCGAACTGACGCATGCGTGCGCATCTCCTAAATCCCCTTAATCTCAGCCAGTTAATAAGCCCATTAGATCGGTAACAGCCGGGGGCAATCGACCAGGCCATTTAGTACCTTTCCTTGATCGATGTGGGCCCTCTTGGAGCGGAGAGAACACAAATTGATTCTCTAAATCTCGGTGTAACCATTCCTAAGGCGATTATTAGTTCGTGTAGATGAATATAAAGGAAGCTCTATCGGTATAATTTACCTTGCAGGCCTTAATTGGCTTATAGGGCGATATAGGATGTCCGGTTTAGTCGCCTGATAATCTACACTGCACTCTACACTGACAAACTCGTACTTTGTTGGCTTTTCTTGATTTATCAAGGCTTTTTTTTTTTTTAGCAATATATTTTTGGAAGTAAAAAAAAAACGATTAGTATAGATTTATTCTGATAGAAGGCACAAAACCCATCAGCAACGTTGTTGTTACACGAGATACTTCTTTCTTAATTTAAAAACCTCATTTTGTATTGTTTCCATACGTTTAAAAACGAGAAATAAAACCATAAAAAGTACGAATTATTCTTTTAAAACCAAATAAAACAACTTCTCCACTGAGAGGCAAGCCCTACCAATATTTTTCATAGCTGTAAGAAAAGTATGAAAGTTTGTTTGATTAGGAAAATAAACATTCTCATGCTTTATTTCTTATACATAGATGTTATTGGCTCATGTGTAATAAACAAGTATTTCGGTCTAGATGTTCTAATGGGATTTCTCCGTCGCGCCTATGTAACTATGGACCCATGGAACAACCAGTCTCTAGCATAATCTGGCTGGTAAGATTGAAAGGTAACAAGAGATCGACAACAAGCAAACATCGCTCTATCTGGGCTGATTGATGGGCGGCTGTGGCAATGCTGCTAAAAATATCGCCACGCCCATCTGAAGTCTGAATCCTGAAAAGAGAAAACCCAATCCCATCCCCATTTAGTACAATCTAAATACATGACTCCCTTATGAAAATATAATCAACTGTTTGAAATTTTGGAAATTGTTGACACAAAATTAAATAAATGACTTCATCAACTGTTAAGATCGTCTACACACGCTCCTACATACAGAAACAGCATTCAATCTTGATGGAAAAAAAAAAAACATATGATACAAATAAAGATTAGTTGGCGAAAGAATAAGGAGACCAAACATAACCAGGTCACCTTCATTGGTAAATATACATATTGGCGTATCCGCCTTTTTTTGAAAATTAAATATATTAAATGAGGAATTTTAAACCAAGTTTCACACACGTACGTAGCTCAGTGTATCCTGTATTCTCATATAAAAAGAAAGTAAATGTATTTGGATGAAGGAAGGATAGAAATTAATACATTCTACAAACAAGTGAATTAAATTGTTACAACCACTACCACAACAAAAGTAAAAGCTATAAAACAATAGCAGTAAACAGGCTGAATATACGAAAAAGTGGAACAAAGTGTAGTTTGAGGGATTATGTAGTAGATAAGTGCGAATATATAAGCTAAAGGACCACAGGGAACAACAAAAAAGAATCAAACCGAAGGTGAAAAGAAGGCCGCCGACCAAACGTACCAGCTGTAAGAGGATATCCCGGGCTGACGTCAATGACGGAACTGCTGCGTTGTAAACAAAGATGCCTAAGCGAGGCGCTATCTGGCAGCAAACATTTTTATCTTCCCCACTCCATGTCGTTGCCGTCGAGAACGGTTTTTTTTTTTTGATTAAAATTTCCAACGTGAATCTCTCTAGTTTCACTTATAGCTTCGCGTCCTCCCATTTTAATAATACAGTAGAACCTCTCTGTAATCAATTCACAGGTTCTTTCTGAGCCTTGAGATGAGGGGAGAACGTGACTTATTGTCTGGAGGAGGACTCTTTGTCGTTGGGGGAATCTACTGGACTGTACATAACTGTATATATTTTACTCCTTTATTTTATCCCTCTTTTTATAATTATTATATACTACTACCATTGACTTGTGTATGATGTCAATAAAATATTTTTAAATCTCAAAATCTCTGTAAAGGACAACACCTAATTGCAGAGCAAAAAGTGTCCTTTATGAAGAGGTGTCCTCTTACAGGAGAGTTGTTAAATAGTAAAAAAATGGTAATTCTGACAATGAAAACTGTCCTTTGTAGAGAGGTGTCGTCCTCTAGCCGGAGTGTCCTCTCAACTGTAATAATAAAAAGTGGAATTACAAAAGGGAATATTCACGAGGTTTTAAACCTACAAATATGACGATTGTAATAAAACCTTACACCGCTAAATTACAGAATAAGGAGATCAAGCGCCAGTTCTCTATAATACAAAGAATAAAAAGCTTATTAGCAAAATACATTTATAAATACAACTCTGAAATAAATTTGTCTTTATACAGATAGAGTGAAAAAAAAAAAAAAAAGAGATAAGATTTTTAAAAAAGCAATCTTCTAGCTAATATAGAATTCCGTTATTCAATGTCTCTCCGAGCTAAAGAAACACTACACGTTGATTGGTTGGTTAAGATCACGTGACGGTAAACGGTTAATCAAGAGTTCGGTAAAACGTAACTCTCGGGGAAAAAAAAAAAAACCTTTAAAATGTTATTTCTAACAAGTAGATTCCATCGTGTTGTGGAAATTTCAGAAAAAAAGTAGTTGATTAGATATTTAAAACAAGTATATTGGTACAGTAGCACCTCTCTCTTGCTGTAAGGCACACCACTTTGATGCAGAGCCAAAGTGTCCTTTAGAGATAGGTGTCTTCTTACCGGAGAGTTGCTAAATAGTAAAAACAGTAATTTCGGCGATGATAGAGAGGTATTCTCTATAGCTGGAGGTTCTACTGTATTGCTTTCACAATTAATATATACAGTTTATATGCGATTTCGTACACCAAGGGGATTCTAGCCCAAATCGCATTCAGATCAAGGAGCAGAGAAAAGGTAGAAGTACTTAAATAGATAGGAAGGCGATAATGAAATTGCACATGGATAAGACAAGTAGGTTGATGTGTTTTGGGCAATATTCTCTCCAATTCCTTCTATATAGTCCCAGCCCAAAGCAGCCTTACATATATCCACATATGATATCCACATTACATGGATACGCACTAAGGTGTACGATTGTATCGTCCAGATTGGCGATCCTATAGTTTTCATAGATGTGTATAACATTTTAAAAAACCAATTGCCATCTATCGATATAAAAGTTGTAATACATTTTTTTTTTTTAAATTGGCAATGAGTTTCTATTACAATATCTCATCAAATGGGGGGGAGAAGTCCGACCACACCTCCCTGCGGTCCCCCCTGGACCCTTGGAATATTCGACCAAATTCTGGTCCAAGGTGACTAACGTGGCAACGGCACCCATTTTCCAATGAAGAGCAGATAGTAGATATTGCTGCTGCTGTGATGGAGATGCATGGAGACATCTAAGACTCTTCTTTGGACACGACAACAACAACAACATCTCATCAAATATATAGAGAATAGTCTCTAGAGATTATATTTTGATGAGATATGTTAAAATAAACTCATTTCCAAAAAAAAAATGTATTACAACTTTCATAGATGTAAAACGAACATTAACAATGGCGTTTTAACTTGGTGGTATCCATTTACTGGCCTCAGGATGTCGTATTAAGGATAAAAAGAAGTCTCATAGATATTCTCTCTTTCTAGACACATGCTGTATTTGCCATTATCCTTACATACCGCCATGATATCACGGTCACAGTCAAGTAACTTGTCTTGTACATTTTTCTCATCTAGATGGCTGTTACCCTGGGGATATGATGTCGTGCAGCGCCATAAACATTTGTCGAATATTTATAGAGAACGCTATCATCATCCCAACTATAAACTCTCAAATATGTACGCCTGAATTGTTTCTCCCTAAATTCTTATTGCAGCCTTACAAACTGTGTGTAAGTAACCCTAGACTCCTGGAAAAAGTAATTGTGAAAGGAAAGATAAAAAAAATGAAGGTTTAGATAAAGTCTATGAAGAAATGGTACCTAGGAAAGAGTATCCAAGGAGAGAGGTCTTGTTCCAAAATAACTTTATTAGGTACCGCTCAAAAAAGAGCAACCTAGCTTATGTTATTTACATGAGAAATATGAACAGGTTCTTAGCAGAAAAAAAAAAGTGTACAATTCGGGATTCGATTCCGGTTAATGGCTGTCGGGAATCGAGGGTTTTAACCTCTCGTCCATCGACTTCTTTTTTAAAAAAGTGCCCAATACGGGATTCGATCCCAGGTCCTGACTGTGAAAATCGACGGTTTATACAACTACACCGCCCAGAAGAGAGATACGACCCAGAACAATCCATCCCCAACGGGAAGGAAATGCGTGCAGGCTCAACAGCAAACACAAGCCGTATTCCCTGCACGTCCGCGACGCCCCAGAATCTGTGCCAGACTACAAAAGAATCCGCAGAATGGATTCCTTATAGCATATTCTCTTGAATCTGTTGGGCTTTTTTTTTTTTTAATTAAGTTGTCAATAGAAAAAAAATACCGAGTAGTATTTATGCCACGATTACATTATCAAACAAAAAAATAACATTATTTCGTAGCCCTTTTTCGAGATAACTATCATCTACTTTTTAAGGTCATTTAAAAAAATCGAGACGGTACAAGTATTCCATTCTCTGTGCATCATAAAGCTATCTTTTTTTTTATTTTTTACTAGGTGCCGCTCAAAAAGAGAAACCTAGCTTATGATATTTACAACAATGAAGTGAAGGCTATTCACATATTAAAACAAAGTGTCCAATGCGGGATTCGAGCCCGGTTCATGGCTGTCGGGAATCGAGGGTGTTACCCACTCGTCTCTCCACCGACTTCTTATATCTTACATTAAAAAGTATCTATTTGCATTTAGGTAGCAGGGAGAGGGGGAGGATGCTGTATGTATATAAATGATTTTTCGCTAAAAGGAGTAAAGAAAAACGAGACTTCAAAGAAGCTCATTATAGATGTCAAATATATAGAAGCGGTGTTCATACATAGAAAATTCCAAAATTAAACAACCATTTACATCAACAAATCAGCATTACCAAAGAGTTGTCAACGATATCCTCCCCACAAAGCTACTCAACTTAAACCAACTTTATGAAATTAAAAGATGAGAAATGAGAAGAGACAATGTGGATTTAAAAAAACGATTCGACTTCGGGAGAGAACCAAATGTTCTTCTTGCTTGTTCCAAAATCAATTTATTAGGTACTGCTCAAAAAGAGCAACCTAGTTTATGATATTTGTAACAATGAAAAATATATGAAGATTATTCACATATTAAACAAAATATTAACGTGGGATTCAATCCCGGTTCATGGCTGTCGGGAATCGAGGGTGTTACCTACTCGACAAAAGAACCCAATAGGGGAAGAAAAAAAGACCGCAGTCAAATGTGTGTCGACGGGTAGAGAAAGGGGAGCAGTGAGGTATAAACTCCCTCTACACAGGGCCGGAGAGGAAGCCGAGGGTTCAGGTCAAGGTAACCCGATACACGACAACAATCTCGTCAACTTTCCTCCGTGTCAGACATTTTATACAGCACTCTTTTACCACTTCACAACACACCCTCATTTTTTTTTTCAATGTATGTAATAAATTTTTACTAAAACGAAATACAAATTTCTATAGTTCTTATTTTGGCCACTTAGGAGTAGGCACTAGTAGGGCTAAAAATAAATTTAATTGATTATTATTTTGGCACAAAGTGTTTTTTTTTAAACAAAACTATTTAACCTGATAGCCAGATGCTGAATATATATAAATTTGACTAGTATAATACAGTGTTGGGCATTAAAAAAATTATTTTGCAATTAAATTGAAGTGCAATTAACAATTAATTAATTGTTAATTAGAAAAGTGCAATTAACAATTAATTAATTGTTAATTGTATGAATACAATTAACAATTAATTAATTGTTAATTGTAAAAAATACAATTAACAATTGATTAATTGTTAATTGTGAAAATTACAAAAACTTGAGGAAGTGGAAAGTCTTTGAGATCTCTGGTTGTCTATTTTTTTATTTTTAATGAGACAGGTAATTTTGTTCACACTTGGTTATCTCGATATACGGTCTTCAATAAAGGCCACTATGTATCAATTATCTTTCAGAGTTATTATCTCAATCCCAATATAACTACTAAAAGGTACAACCTTCCTTAAGTTTTGTCCATGAGTGCATGTATGGATGATACATTTGCAAATTGGATCGCAGGTTTTGAAAAATTCAATGGCTAATGAGGCCCAATCAAAATGGATCTATCTGACATCATCATTGGCTACTTACTTCACTCAAGTTGGAAGCTGGTACGTCACGTCCTTATATAGTTGGCCCTATTCCTTTCTCTTTAAATGTTTTTTTTTTTTTTTTTTTCTTATTCAATTTTGAAAAATTCTTTCTTGAAAGAACTCCGTGTATTGTGCACTGATAAAAAAAAAGAATATTTCAATTTTTCTCGTTACAGGTGAAAAAAAAAAGCAACAATTTGATTCAGACATTGAAGAATAAAAAAAAAAAAACACATGGTTTAGAGTTAATAGTTCTGAAAGAGATTTGAATTTTCACGTCTTCTTTTTTTTTTTGTATCATAACAAGTGGCTTGTTCAAAACCTGTCAAAGTGATGGACACCTGCGAATACAGACAGTACTACTCTGACTTACTCAAGATAGTTTAAATCATACTTGAAATATAGGTGCTGATCATTATAATTGAATAAAGATATTTGCAGACTTTATTAAAATAATCAGCACACAATTGCGCTGTGAATCTATATTATATATGTGTTGCATAGCTTTGAAGAGCCAGTAGCCTGATGAAGCACAACCACGAGAAAGCTTGCCTTACATTTTTAAAAGAAACTGCAAATATTTTATCTTTATACTCAACAATAGTTTGAAGGGGGGAAGACCAAACAATTATTTTTGTTGGATATTTTTTTAAACTATCTCTTTATTAAACTCGAGACTAAATTGTACCCATGACTTATGTCATTTTTCTTGGCTTCTAATTAGCATGTAATAACTGATAGCAACAACTGAGTATTCCAGTAGTCATTTGCTTCTCAAACCATTAACCTTTACCTTACATATGGTGGGGGGGGGGGGGGGGAGTTATTTCCCTTCAGGACTTATTTGCATCTCTAATTCATTTAAACGTTAGTAGAGAAATTGCAGAGAGAGGGAAAAAAAAAAAAAATTACAAAACTCTCAATACAATGAGGTCATTTTTTCTTCTTCTAAATTATCACACAAGTATATGTATGCTATGGGCTATGATAACCATGGTGGGAAATTAGTGACAGCTTTTGATCTACTGTAAGTACCTCACATGTTAGAAAGCAATTTGATGCTTGTACTTACACTCTTTGATGATGCCGGTCGTCTATTTTTTTTTTAAGGAGACAGAAGTAATTTTGTTCACACCGGTTTTATTTCGTGTCTTCAATAAAGGTCACTATAATATCTTCCAGAGTTATTGTCCGAATCCTGATATACATGCTGAAAGGTACAACTTCCTTGAGTTTTGTCCATGGGTGTACAAGGTGCCAAAATGACATTTATTTACTTGCACACTCTTTTGTGCAAGAGCCCAGAAGTCTTTCAGAAAAAAAGTGCTCAATGAGGGATTTAATCCCAGGTCATGGTTGTCAGAAATTATTTCCATTGCATACTACTATGCTACCAATCCCTAGAAAGTCTCAAGAACTTTCAGGAGAATACTAAAATATATATGGTTGTGATACAGCAGGCAACTCAGATAATGTGACAAAACAGAGAAATCGCCGCTAAAGAATAAGTTAACAGTGTTTGAATATCTTTTTGGTTATAAACTTTAACTTAGACTTTTACACACAGCAATTTCACTGTCCTGTCCCTCCTGTGCATATCTGTATTACCCACCCTATCACAACAATATATATCTAGGTCCTGTTCACCTATAGCGATCATATATTTACATATGTATTACATATACAGCATATATAATTAGCTAGCGTTCAAGGAGAAGAGAAAGAATGCACGCATCCAAAAACTAGGCACATAACCTAAGCAGTAAAAATACCTCTCGCTGGAAATATGCATGGAAAAGAATCAGGTCTCTACATGAAGGAGAACATGCAAGAACCTGAGACCACCAGCACATGCAGCTGAATCTATGCCGTGCATATAGGAGAGAATAGGAACCAACTGTCCTTTGTAAGAACCCTGGGTTAACACCAATAGGTAATAATCAATACAGTAGAACCTCCCTAAAAGGACAACACCTAGTTGCAGAGCCAAAGTGTCCTTTAAGGTGAAGGGTCCTCTTACTGGAGAGTTGATACTTAGAAAAAATGGCAATTTTGAAAATGAAAACTGTCCTTTGTAGAGAGGTGTCCTCTTATGGAGGTTCTACTGTACCTAGAACACTCCTGTATTAAACAATCATAGAACTCTCAGCAATTGGGACTAGCTTGAAGAGAAGCCAATAGTTAGTCTGAATAATAGGTAATCCTAATTGACAAATGTGTATTCAAAACATAGTAAAACCTGTAATCAGCTGTCTTGGGTAATTTCCCATTTTAAAATTTAATTTTCAGTGGGAGAAGAACCATCTATTTTTTCCATTAATTTAATTTTCTTAGGACTCTGATCCTATCTAACTGGTTCACTTTTACATGCCTAAGGCTATCCTTTGTGTTGAATATCCTATATTAAGGGCATTATTGAATTTGCACAAGAAAGAATAGGTTTAATAGAAAAACATTTTGACAGGTTAGATTTATATATATTATCAAACAAAAAGTTGTGGGAAGATGGCATCATGTATTGAGAATTACGTCTCCCCTTTAAATATGGATTAAGACAATGCGTTTTATTTATTGCCCCAGTAAAAAATAATAATGATGATGATGATAAAGAATGAGCTACTACACCAGTTTCGGCAAATTCTGACAAAAGGTACACCAGGGTATGGCCCTTATCACTACAAGGGGGGCAGCTTCGATTTCAAAACATGCTACAAGAAGAGTTATGAAATTGTTGAATGCTTCTTTTAGTACATACATATATGTCATAATATATACTCTTCCTGGAATAATAAAGCCAACTTACAGTCGACCCAGAGAGAGACGGGCAGCTAAAGTCCGGTCATTTAAGACACCAGCGACATTCCAAGGGGCGACCAAAGGGGCCCGTGAGTTCTCTGGACTATTAAGACAGTTGGGTGATTGTGTGCGAGCCGAACGGCCGCCTGGCTGTTGCCGGGCCCGTCTCTCCCCCTCTCTCTCTGGTTGCCTGGGTTCCTCTACCAACTTGTGGTGTGATTATTTCTCTCTTCCCACCTTATTATTATACCACATATATATATTGAGCTTTATGTTTATTAATCCATTTAAAAACAATGCAACTTGGTAGTTATTAGACACAACAAAAAAATTTAGAATTATTCAATATTGGGTCTGGTGATTAGTAGTACCAACGCTGCTATCCTAAATATCTAATTCACCTAGCCAATTGTTTCTTCAGCTATCTTTTCAATACTTGTGGCTTCTTTAGATAAAATACCAATATTTAGGAAGAAAAAATTGTTTGAACACTAAAAATAAAGAAATCATAGATTTTTTTTACAAAGAGAAGGAAAAAATAAATTGTACAAAATGTGGACAACTACAGATAATATATTCAAAGAATGGCATGGAGCAATTATTCAGTAACTCTCGAAGCTCAGTGTTGATCTTGCAAACATAACTTGGATAGGCTCATTTTATCATTTAATTTGACATGGCATTTCTATTATTCCCATAGAAATAAAAACTGCATCAGTATAGTAACTATAAATTTTTAACTTCCTATGTGTCCTAATGACAAAGAGAGCTGTATAATTCAATCAATTTCACCTTTCCATTCATACTTCTTTTTAGTGTAATATAATACTGAGAGAAGTTGCTTTTTAAACAAAGATATAGAGATATACAGTGCTTGGTTTTAATCATTTAGAATGCTCACCTATATATAGTTATATAGTTTGAGTCTAAGGTTAATTTAGGATAATTTGAAAGGTTGCAAAAGTTGAAATCCACAAGTCCATATCTCAGAAGAAGGCCAAGTAACACTCACTTCTCACTTTCTTACTGCTACTCTTTTTGTGTTGTTTTTCTTGCTTCCCTCTTTCTCTTTTTTTTTTTTTCTTTTTCTTCTGTCTATATCGTTGTTTCCTTTGTCTCACTGCTTTGTTCTTATGCATACCTCTGGTGAATCCTGTATAGGGTCAGTGACCCTAAATAAAGGCTTTTTGTTGTTGTTGTTGCAAAAGTTGAAATACACACACACAGTGAGTCTGTATTCAGAGATGTAATTTTGATGAAGAAAGACGAAAATTGCACACACGCACACACACAGTAAAATATTTTCATGCCAATAATAATTATTGATTCACACACCATTCACCATCTGTTAAAATTTCCACACCCTTCAAACTTTAAATTTCTCCTGTTACTGATACGACCATTGAAACTTTTAAAAAATGTCCTCGAAAACCACAAGGTGACAAAATCCAATAAGTAATTTTTGTCTGACGATGGTACTGAGGCTGTTACTGAAACATTGTGTGATTTTTATAATCGATTCAAAGTGCACAATGTCTTTGAATGATTAGAAACCTGTGACAGAGTAGAGCTTCCCATGAGAGACCATAGCCTGAAGGAGATCTGTTATACAAGGGGCGTTCCAAAAGTAATGCCTGTTTGCTCAAAACTCAAATAATATTTGACCTATTTTATTTAAATTTTAATATGTTGCTAAGTAAAGCCTTATATAATAATTATCCATTTTGTTTTCAGATACCTTGAGTATGGAATCAAGACAAAAACAAAGAGCCGTTATTGAATTTTTGAAAATGGAGTCATGTTCAGCTTCAGAGATTCACTAGGGACTGTGAAATGTTTACAAAGAAGCCATAATTGAGATATGTGAGAAGATAGATGAAAAGATTCCGAAGTGGTAAGACTTCTTTGGATGACAAACCACAGAGTGGGAGGCCATCAGCCAACCCTGAAAATGAAGACAAGGTTGATGACCTTATCCATCATGATCGAAGAATAACTATCAGAGAGTTGTGTAATATATTAAATGTTGGATCTAAGGCAATAGATACAATGATTGAACATCTAGGTTATAGAAAATCTGTTCAAAATGGGTTTAAAAAAAACTAACTCCTGATCAACGTGGTCAAAGGGTTCAACTTACAATCTGCCAAGTTACACCATGACAATGCACACCTCCTTCCAGACTTCAGAGGCTATTGGACAAATAGACTGATCACTGGTTCCACAACCCCCATACAGCCCAGATATGACACCTTGTAACTTCTATTTATTCTCTCCAATGAAAAAAAGTCTGAGGGATGAAGATTCGAAGACCTACAGGAAGTAAAATGAGCCATAAAGACATGGTTGAGAAAACAACCTCAGCATATTTCCAAAGAGGATTAAAAGCGTGGGTTCAACACTGAAAAAAAAAAAATTGTATAGGAAGAATATTTTAAATAGTACCATTCACAAATATTTGATTTATATCAGTACACAAAATTTGAATTAAAAATATTTTGTACTTTTCGAGTTATGGCCAAACAGGAATTACTTCTGGAACAACCTATGTATATATATTTGGTCATAAAATTCTATGATTAAAATATATTAAATATTGACCATTGACTGTAAATATGAACTTATTTATATCTACTCTCTCATTCCATTCATATCTAAATATATAAAATGTAACTTATATAATTGTTTCTGATAAAAATATTTTTATATAAAACCTTAAATTAAACTTAATAACCTAAATACCTCCCTAAGAGTTCTCTCATTGAAGACCTGTCAGGCCATGAGAAGTCTTCTATCAATATCAATGATGAGAAACCATCTCCTGAAGAGAATGGATTTAGCTATGTCTTTAAGCTCTAGACTAATGAAATTTGGATGCATACAACAATAAAAAAGCAGTAATTAGGTACAATATGGATTATAGATTAGAAACACAAGGTAATAAGACCAAATCTAAATAAATAAATAAGTGTGTGACGTTTTGTTAACAGCATTGTTACTATTATCAGACAAAAGACTGATTTGTCTCAATTGTATATTGATGATAACAATGCTATTACCGAAATGTCACACTATTCATGCATTTTTTTCTGATGATGGTAACAACACTGTTACTAAAACGTCACATACTATTTATTCAGTCTTTTCTTTGATGAAGGTAATAACGCTGTTACCAAAACGTCACACAGTATTAATTTATTGGGTCTTATTACCTTTTGAATGTAAAAGCAGAAAATGTATCTCATATGTAAGGATAAAAAGAGATATGTTCAGTAAGGTATCCAATGAGAGACCACCTAAAAACATGGGTAAACTTGGTGTCTACTGGAGGCAGTCTCTTATCAGAATCTGTTATGTCAGGCTAGGTCCTTTAATTGAAACAAAGTTTTTTAAAGAAAGGCGATTTCCAGGAGAGACATGGGTCTCTCATGGGAGACTGTTAATTGGATGACAATATAGGAGCAGAATATTTATCTCATACATACGATAAAAGCAAGGAATTCTCTACCAATACCTCTCAGCGGAGAGTTAGCTGTAGGGAGTGCTGTTATTGGAGAAAATGTGCAAGAGTGGAAGTAGACCTTTGCTAGAAGCTGTCTAATTCTAGGGGAAGAGACTACGAGTGGGATTGTGTGAAGTGAGAAAGCCTATTCACCTTCTACGTGAATCTTGTAATCAACTCCATGCTCCCTGAGGTGGAGAGAGAGAAAGAGAGATGTGCAGCATGCCTTGCCGTGCCGCTATTATCAGCCATCTATTACTGACCTTTTATTGTCCTTCACAGCAGGTCTGCTACTGGCCTGCTGCATCACACCGTTTGGTTGTCTCTGAATTAGAAGAATGGACGGCACCACACATCAATACAGTCATTCCCTGTCAGCAATAAAGAGAGAAGGAGAGTTATATTGGAGTAAGGAGAGGAGGACATAGGGAATTCCATATTCTGTGCTTATCCCTAGGTACACGTGGTACAGGCCATGATAATCATGGTAGGTAGAAGTAGGCGACTGCTTTTACTGTAAGTACACCACATGTCTACACATGAAAAGCAGCTCAACTTTGCACTTACAAATGTGCCAAAGCCCCGTTTGGTTACTTTGCACTCACTGGTGGGGTTGGACTTTTGCAAGAATCGGGGGCCACTGGAGCTTTTTTTTTTTTTTTAAATCAGAAAAAAGTGCCCAATGCGGAATTGAACCCGGGTGTTAGCAGTCGAAAACCAACGGTTTAGACCATCCTTCCACCGACCCCCCCATACTCTTGCCATCCTTTGTTGATCTCTGAAGCCGTGTTTTAAACACAAGAAAATTTTTTTAATTTTAGCGAGAATTTTTTTTCCTCTTTTATAATTTTGGTATAACTTTAAGGTTTAATTCTAAATGATGAAAAAACTTTTGACCACCTTATGGATGAATATGGATATAAATTATGGATTTAAGCTAGTTACTTTTTAGAAGTACCATCTATGGTCTGTACAAGACAACTTATAAACAGTATAGATAAATCTTGGAACTCTGGCCTGGTAATAAATGAAAGCAATACTGATTTAAAATTATAATTTTTTTAAATTATTGATTTAAGCTTGTTACTTTCTTGAAGTACCATCTATGGTCTGTACAAGACAACAACTTACAAACAGTATAGATAACTCAGCCTGCAACCCCAAGACATATTATTGACTGTATTGACTCATCCATTGATGAGCTCTACTCTTCCCCGGCAGACAACATCAAAAGTCTCAAGCTTTACAAGCTTGATACCTTAGTATGATTGAGTGGAGATAAGAAAGAAGAAGAAGATAATTCTTGGATCATTCCCCACTTATAACCATGGACTATTTCCTTCATCTCAGTTACACAAGAAAACTTTGGCAAAATAAAAGACCCAACCTATATGGTACCAACATGATTCTGCTCTATAGCCTTATGTTCTAGGCTTCCCTAGGCATATTCTTCTAACAAAATTCCTTGTTTTGATGCATTTCGAGGGTGTTTACAGCAGATTTTAATCATAATATACTTAGAATTCAAAATAGATAAGGTAAAAAAAAAAGACCACATCCCAATGAATAAAGATCAGGTTGTCTTTTGTTCAATATCGCTATCGAAAAAGGGCATTCAAAGAAAAACAATCAAGACCTGAAATATTTTAAAATACTTCTAATTCTTCGAAAAATTCAACAAGAACTTCTAAAAGTGCATGAAATTACTGCAAATTGGAAATTTTTCAAATATTACTAGGCTACTTACACAAAGATTAATTACCTATTCAATTCAATTCAAATGAATAAATTGTGCACAATGTTTCGGTAACAGAGTTGTTACCATCTTTAGATAACAGTACTGAAATGTTTAAAGAGGGTGACAATACTATTACAGAGAGAAAAGGATGCACATAATTTATTTGACTGTATTGTCTGGTGTTGTTACCTTATATTTCTCTCATGGAATCCGTGTTTACACACACAAGGGGATAAGAAACAACAACAACCTTATATTTCTTATCTATAATTCAAAATTTGTACCTTATCAATCAGATATCTAAAGTCGAAGAGAGACTGAAACAAAAAATAACTTACTCCACAATATTGAAAACAACAACAATAAGGCAAAGTCAGACTTTCACCAAAGTATGCCTGGATCATAGTGTTGGATTTTGGATCAACGAAAGCTGCACCCATACACCCCATTCCATGAGATCAGCTCGAGGAGCTTTTTTTTTTTTTTTACTTATCCCTAGAACATGTGGTACAGGCAATGATAATCATGGTGGGTAGAAGTAGGCGACTGCTTTTACTGTAAGCGAACATGTCTACACATGCGAAAAGCAGTTCGACTTTGCACTTACAAATGTGCCAGAGCCCCGTTTTTATTACTTGCACTTGGTGGTGGGGTTGGACTTTTGCAAGAATCAGGGGCCCCATTGGAGAATTTTTTTTTTAATCAGAAAAAAAGTACCCAGTGCGGGAATCAAACCCGGGTTGTAGCAGTCGAAAACCAAAGGTTTAGACCATCCTTCCACTGACCACCTTGAGGAGCATGAACTCATGGAATTGAAGTAATCTTTACACAATAGGATAAGAGACAACAACAACAAGGAGTTCAAGAGAAAGCTTAGAAGCAGGTTCCATGTGCATGTGTGGGCCATCATCCATGTGTCAAACATCACATCACTTGGAGAAGAGGGGGGGGTAGGTATAAGAAGAATGGGGGGGTATATCAAAGAAAGTAGATTAAAAGAAAAAATAAAAAGCTTTTTTTTTTATTATTTGCAAAAAAATCGAACAACAAAAAAAGTAAAAAAAAAAATTAGTATAATAAAAAATATATATATTAATCACTGTACAAAAAAAAATGTTAATTTACAAAAAAAAATATATATATATATATATATATATATATATATATAATTTTAGTTACTTTGAGTATATATATATGTAAACTTTATACTGATCAGGTTATATCACATTTTGGATGCTGGAATGTTGTAACAGGGAGAGAGAGATAAGAGATAGAGGTGAAAAGATAAGAGAGAAAGCCCACAACATGCTCAGAGAACCTGTTCATGCACCAAACTGAAGGAAGTTCCATATTCCAGAGTAGGAGAAGAAACACCACAGAACACCCATAGAAATGTTAAGGCGCAATTTGGATTATAGATTATAAAACAAGGTAATAAGACCAAATCCAAATAAATAAATAGTGTGTGACGTTTCGGTAACAGCGTTGTTACCAACTTCAGACAAAAGTACTGAATGAGAAATTTTACCATAGCATGTTTTAAATAGTTACTGTTATCAAGTGTCATTTAAAAATGCTATGGTAAAATTTCTCATTCAGTACTTTTGTCTGAAGATGGTAACAACGCTGTTACCGAAACGTCACACACTATTTATTTATTTGGATTTGGTCTTATTACCTTGTTTCACCATAGAAATGTTAACAGAAGTATACCATCAGAGAGAAATAGGGGTGGAAAAAAAACCTTTCTTTGTTAGAATATCAAATTAAGTATATAGAGCTCTATAATAAATAATAATATACAAAAATAGATATACAGTTAAACCTGTCTATAGCGACCCCTCTCTATAGCACCCTAGTTTGGTGAGTCCCAAGAGAGGGGGGCACTATAGACAGGTTTAACTGTATTATTCTTTTTAAAAAAATAAAATATAAAGCAACATTAATAAGGAAAATATATATAGTTTAAAGTGTATTTTATCCAATATTCAAACCAAAATAAAGTAATTTATAAGTGACATTTCAGTGAATATTGTTACTGAAATGGTTGCATATCAATAAATTTGGTTTTATTACCTTGTAGTTAGGATCCAATACTGGTCCTTGTCTAACTTTTGAGATCAATTTTTTAAATCATACTTAATACACATGGAGGAATATATTCTATAGCAACAGCTGCCATAGTCATGATGGTTGTCAAACAGACACCATCAAGGGTCACAACTTGATACCCTAATATGTTTGAGTGGAGATAAGAAAGAAGAAGAAGCTGTCAAATGACACTTGGAGGGTGAGATTTATGGAGTAGTCACACTAAAATGGAAGATAGTTGGAACTAACATCAGCCTCAATTAATATGGAGGAGGAAGAAGGGGGGAGCATTAAGAAGCTCAGACAAAATAACCTGGGTTCACAACTGGCTAGTTTGATGGTACCCTGATCCAGGATATCTGTACTCCATGTTAGGAGTGACTGTATATGGCGCATATTCCTCATGTCAGCCATTTTATTTTATTATTATTTTATTTTTTGTTTATCCCTAATACACGTGGTACAGACCATGTTAATCATGGTGGGTAGAAGTAGGCAACTGCTTTTACTGTAAGTGCACCACATGTCTACACATGTGAAAAAGCAGTTCGACTTTTGCATTTACAAATGTGCCAGAGCCCCGTTTGGTTACTTGCACTCGCTGGTGGGGTTGGACTTTCGCAAGAATCAGAGGCCATTGGAGCATTTTTTTCAGCCATTTGATATTGGAATTAAGCCAGCTTAGTACTGAGAGGAGTATTCTTACTGACTAAAGCAGACATATTTCACTCAATCCTGACAGAACTGTTGCACAACAAAGTACATATACCCAAAATGTAGCTTGGCACCTGCAGCTCCAGAACACATTTTGGCTTGCACTAGATGCACTAAACAGGACCTTAGGGAGAGGCCGCTGCTTATCATAAAACAGCTCGAAGAGCAGAACTCATGGAATTCGTGTAATCTTTACATAAGGGGATAAGAAACAACAACAACAAAGTACATTTCTAGAATGTGCCTGTATAATATCAATTAATTTTTAGAATGACCCACTCCACAAATTTCTTTCACCTTTCTGCAAAAAGTGTCAAATCTAATTTATGACAGGTACTGTGCTATTATATATGGATATTTATGGATACAATTTAAAAAAAAAAAAGGATAAAAATATATATCATATAACTATAAGCAGATATAAAGGTTGGAATTATACTATTAGGTTTGAGAATTTTGACTCATTTTTCACCCAGACAGTGAGCTGCTTAGTCCCATGTAAATAAGGGCACAGTTAATATTAGTAAATATATATATTATATCAAAAATATAGATTTGTGTTAAAATATTTAAAACAAAACAAAAGACTATAAAATCCACGTATTAGAAATTAAAAAAAAAAGTTATAAGGTATATAGATATATAAATTTATATATTAAAATATATGAGAGAGATATGAGATAATCCAAGTAAGGGGGTAAAACACAACAACAACAACAAAGCCTTAGTATTCCTAAGGAAGAGGTCAGTTAGATGCAGGCTGCTAGTCCGGTCAAGTCTAAGGGGCAACAACAACAACATAGGGTGCCGAGCAGAGACTGGAAACACAGGGGTGAGCTATAACTCCATGCTGTTCTCACAGGGTGTGTCCAATGTGAGGAGGATTCAATAAATTTGGGTGGAAATCACAAACACCTCAAATTCCCAACACACCCCAAGGTATCAATTAAAATTGGGGTTAAATTATACACAATTAAATATTATACTTTGTGGTGGGAATTTGAAAAAAAAAAAAAAAAAAAGGTTGAATTTAGGGTAAGCCTGGAATTATAGTCAGTTGTGAATTAAAGAATTTATGCTGATGATAAGTTTCGCTAATGAAAATTCGTCACCCACACTTAATATAGGGATATGTGGGTGTCCAAAAGTCAACTTTTGATGACTATATGAACAAATATTCTCTAATATGACTTGTTGGGGACTATCATTCACAGCTTATCTAGTGACCTTCCAGTGTCCTTCTTGGAGGTCTTCCTTTCTTCCTTCAATTTTTCCTAAAATCTCTAATCCATTTACTCTCATTATGTACTGAAGTAGGTCAGTCTTTGTTTACATATTTGGGTTTCTAGGGATCTACAGAGTTAATTTCATTTGAGATAGAAATATTTGTTTCTTTTATCTGTTTGTGGCACTCTCTGAGTAGCTTTCTCCATGTCCACATTTCAAAAAGTACTGGAATTCAAAGCATCTTTTCATTTCTTCTTTTCCAGCTGTGTGACCATAGGAAAAACCAACGCCTCTTTTACAATTCTATTCTATGTCCTAAGAGAGAAATACCTTTAACTTTTAAAATATTTATATATTTCAAATGTATCTTTATTCTATAATCAGTATAAATGTATTAACTTTTAACAAAAATTTTGGGTTAAAAAAAAATATATATATATTTTGAATTACATAAATATATATCACAAAACTAAGTCATTTCCTCTAGGAGCATGAACTCATGGAATCCGTGTAATCGTTACACAAGGGGATAAGAAACAACAACAACAAGTCATTTTCAAAAGCCACCAGAGTAACAAAGACCATTCCAACGGATTAAATTCTGAATTTACTCCTTGTACTACAGAAGTATTATAGACAACAGAAAGGTTGGATTAGAGTAATAAATGGGAATATAAATTCCTTTTAATTAAATAATATTTATAACATTAACCTCTCAAAGTCATATTGTGAAAAATATTGTAAATCCCCTTGTCTTAATTTTTTTGTGTTTTCATATAAAATAGATTAATTTCCTTCGGAAGAAATATGTTCAAAATAATTATTATTTAAAAGTTCTCTTGTGTACATCCCAGAGACCAACCCAAGTAAACTATCAGAAGGAATTTCTCTAAATAATATTATATTTCTATTTTTCAGGAGAGAGAGAATGTTATTGAAGACATTTTGAGAGAAAAAAAAAAATCGTCGTAAAAAGTATTTCCTTATATTATTGATCTTGGAAAGAAGACAAGCTTTCATGCATTACCCCCTCAACAGGTCTTAACTCTTTAAAAATCCTGAGTTCAACTGACCCAGTTGATGGACCTCAGCAATGGTTCCACTCCAGGAATACAGAGGAGCTGCGTCTGTACTCATGTTAAAGTCAGCAGCAAAGGCTTCCATGTTAGGAACGGCCTCAAATTACAGGCAAAGTCAGACTTTTAACAAAGTGTGCCTGGGTCATGATGGTATGATCAAGGAAAGCTGCACCCCTAATATCCCATTCCATGAGATCATGAACTCATGTGATCTTTACACAAGGGGATAAGAAACACAACAGGTTTTAACTACAATCTTATCCAAGATAAGCATGTAGAGAGAGAGAAGCCAGAGAACTTTGTAAGTGGAAGTAACCAGAGGATCCTGTTGTTTCAGTAGCACACAATGACAAGTATCAGCGGGAATAATATTTCTACGATATATAAATGATAGATAACAAGAGATTTTTTTTTTGTTTATCCCTAGTATACGTGGTACAGGCCATGATAATCATGGTGGGTAGAAGTTAGAGACTGCTTTTACTGTAAGTGCACCACATATCTACACATGTGAAAAGAAGTGATAACAAGAGTTTTTTTTTGCTTATCCCTAGTACGCGTGGTACAGGCCATGATAATCATGGTGGGTAGTTAGCGACTGCTTTTTACTGTAAGCGCACCACATGTCTACACATGTGAAAGCAGTTCGACTTTGCACTTACAAATGATAACAAGAGTAAATGTGCTATAAGAAGAATCATCAAACAGGACTGACACACACACATACCATGAGTAGACTGTTGTCTGTGGGAGTGGTGACCACGGGAGGAGGGGAGGAAGTATCACTGGGGGCCTCCACTTGGACGGTAACTGTATATCCACCATTGTAAGTCACTCCTTAGTTATACACAATTCCTTGGGTTTGGACATGTGAAGGTACTGAGATACCCCGTAGTCACCTATGCAAGTAAATCTTGGTATCACAGCCAACACTTGAAAGAAAGAAATTAGTTTTCTGAGATGTTCTAATGGCTTAAAGTTTGTTTTTTTGTTTATCCTTAGTACACGTGGTACAGGCCATGATAATCATGGTGGGTAGTTAGCGACTGCTTTTTACTGTAAGCGCACCACATGTCTACACATGTGAAAAGTAGGTTCGACTTTGCACTTACAAATGTGCCAGAGCCCCGTTTGGTTACTTTGAACTCGCTGGTGGGGTTGGACTTTTGCAAGAATCGGGGGCCATTGGAGCATTTTTTTTTTTAACAGAAAAAAAATGTCCAATGTGGGAATCGAACCCGGGTCGTAGTGGTCGAAAACCAAACGGTTTAACAAGCCTTCCACCGACGCCCCCCATGCAAGTAAATCTTGGTACCACAGACAACACATGAAAGAAAGAAATTAGTCTCCGAGATGTTCTTAAAGTACTCAAGGGAAGCATCTCTTTGGAGATTTACCGTGAGGTTTGGATATACAGTAGAACAACCTCTATGAGAGGACAGTGTCAAAGAGGACACAACAAAGGACAGTTTTCACCACCAAAATTATCATTTTTACTATTTAGAAGCTCTCCGCTAAATGGACACCTCTCTCTAGAGGACACTTTGGCTCTGCAACTTGGTGTTGTCCATTACAGAGAGGTTGTTATATGGTAGTGTGGTTGCTGACAAACTTTCAGGAATGAGAGAGAACAATTATATATTTTTTATTATCCCTAGTACACATGGTACAGACCACAATAATCATGGTGGGTAGAAGTTGGCAACTATTTTTACTGTAAGTGCACCCCCTGTCTACACATGTGAAAAGCAGTTAGACTTTTACACTTACAAGTGTGCTAGAGCCCCATTTGGTTACTTGTATTTGCTGGTGGGGTTGGACTTTTGCAAGACTTGGAGAGCCATTGGAGCATTTTTTTTTATTAGAAAAAAAGTTCCCAATGTGGGATTCAATTCCAGGTCATGAGGGTCAAAAACCTACAGTTTGGATAACTCATCTACCAATCTCCAGACACCATCAAAAGTCTCAAGCTTTACAAGCTTGATACCCTAATATGATTGAGTGGAGATAAGAAAGACGAAGAATACTAACCTACAGGGAGAACAAATAAACTATAGCATCACACAATTTAATGGCTTCAATAAGATGCGAAGTAATTCACTAGAGTGGCAGCAAAATATGACAAGAGCCAACTCCTACTTTAATGAAGATTGACTGAAGCATACCTTAGTTATTCAGACTAGGAAAAAATCTATCACTAAAGAGTTAGGAAGAAATGTAAGTAAGCCACAAATAAACCCTCTCCGAGAGAAAATTAACAAAACGATCAAATAAATAGAAAATAAACCAACAAGATGAAGGAAGGGCACTTACTTTCTGGAGCTTGAAGTCTGCCAGGATGGTGATGGCTGAAACAGGAATGACTTAGCCACAGCACTATCAGGTAAAAACAAGAAAGATCACTTTTGAATTAAAATAAGCATCAATCAAGATCTTTCCCAAAGGGATACAACAAATACCACAAAATGTATAGATGAAGTTTGCTGGTTTGTGCTGATAGAGAAATTTGAAAAAAAATTTGAAACATACAGGGTATAACAGATATATACTGTCACTAGAACATTAACCTAGTACACATGCAGAGGAGAAAATCTCTTTATAAATCTTTTTGAAGAATCTTTTAAAAAACCTAAAATGGCTGAAGTTAGAAACTGACATGAGAATAAAATCCACCTTTATATAAAACAGTGATTAAAGTAGTCGATATTAGAGTGCTTCCATCTTGAGGAGATAAAGAATCTTGATTTCCTTCCATTATTTCTATAATTTTTTTTTTTTTCAATTTTCTTTTCACACAAGGAACTGCTTCTGATGTTTTGAAAAATTCCCTTCTCTGAAATTCATTGATAAGGCACAATTTGGATTATAAAACAAGGTAATAAGATTTATTTATTTGGATTTTGGTCTTATTATCTTGTGTTTTTTCTCTGAAATTCTTTGAGAATGACCACTCTTCCCTTATCTAAAGAAGGGAATCTAAGGCATTTTTTTTGCCTTTACTTCACACTCCAAAGACAGTTTCAGATGTGGCAGAGCTGTTCATTCATCCAAGATAGCATTCAAATGAGTTTATAAAGGTTTCCAGTAGTGTATTCATGCCATCCTTACCTTCTGTCGGCATGGGGGGCTACAAGGAAACCAGTCTGGCTGGTGTGAGGGCGATGTACCGTGGCCTGGTGTTCTAGGGAGCGTCTCCTGGTGGTCACCAGGTCCTCTTCTGGCAGGGACTGACAGTTTTCTGGGGAGGCCAAACACCACACAACACAAATGATGGCTTGGTTGGACAGGAATAATGCTGTTCCACCAATAGGAGGATTCAGTTTTCCACCCTCTCACTTCTAGATTACTACAAATGTCCATATGGCCTTTAAATATAAATAGATGTGTTTTTAATCATCATCTTATTTTTTAATATCAAAGGAAATTTCACGTCTTTTGATGATTGTTAAGTTTATTAGCATATAATTACATTCTTTTCTCTATCCACAACATGGCATCACCTCCAGTGTATAGTGTAGGAACAGATTAAATCTATATCACACAACACATCCTGCCCAATATCTGGCAAATATAGGGATTAGAAGCCTTTGATGTTTGAAAACATGTTTCTTTTCAATGTATGGTTGCCTAGACAAAGATTCTTTTGTACAAGGATTCAATAAGCTTACATATTGTCTTCATTAACTTATTGACTTCATTAACATTAACGACTTTCCAGATTGGTTGTAAGGTTTTCCCACTATGTACTAAGTGCAATTATCAACCTGCAACCCAAAAACACATCATTGACTGTATTGACTCATCCATTGATGAGCTCTACTCTTCCCCAGCAGACACCATCAAAAGTCTCAAGCTTTACAAGCTTAATATCTTAATATGATTGAGTGGAGATAAGAAAGAAGAAGATTAAATTCATTGATCTCAATTTCTATCTGAATTAAGGGATTTGTGAAAAGAAGAAGTTTGGTGCTGAAGTCACTCACCCACTGACCGAGGTGGAGGGAGACAGCATGGTCTCTGCACCCTCTGAGGGAGCACCATCTGTGATGCTGTGGTCAATGGCGGAGAGAAAGCTGCCGCTGCGGCTACGGAAGGTGGGGTTGAGGTGGTCCATTGGAGGGAGGATTTGGCAAGAAATGTTGGAGCAGGAGAAGTATTCGGAGTTCAGGCTGTAACCACCGCGGTACCCCACAGTTTTACACAGCTTTGTCTTCTTAAGAATTTGAAAGGAATGAAGGTCCATGTTCAAGGGAGATTTCATTTAAGAATTTTCTTTGAAAAATAGCTCATCTAGTGGTTTAGCTATTGCTTTGTGGAGGTGCATTCACAGGGCAAGGTTCATGAAGAGGAAGTTTATACTGTGAAAGGTGATAAGAAAGGCTGTGATGGGTTATTTCTATCCTGAGGTATTCTATCCCCTCAGAGAAGTAAGGAACCAAGCAGTGCTCGATACTTTATAATACCCAAGGATATTATAGCATTTTTTTTGCCTTATCCCTAGTACACGTGGTACAGGCCATGATAATCATGGTGGTTAGTTAGCGACTGCTTTTACTGTAAGCGCACCACATGTCTACCACATGTGAGAAGCAGTTCGACTTTGCATTTACAAATGTGCCAGAGCCCCGTTTGGTTACTTGCACTCGCTGGTGGGGTTGGACTTTTGCAAGAATCGGGGCCATTGGAATATTTTTTTTTTTAACAGAAAAAGTGTCCAATGCGGGGATCGAACCCGGGTCGTAGTGGTCCGAAAACCAAATGGTTTAACCAGCCTTCCACCGACCCCCCCATATTATAGCATAGATACTGTAGAATCTCTCATGAGAAAATATGAAAAAGACCTGAAACCTCTCACCAAGAGGTGGTCAATCATTGGAGTTAGACGAGGCTGGAGTTGGTGGTTGACTCGCTGGAGATATCACTCCTCACTTTTTGTTGAATGTTGAAGAGAGATAAATAGAGAGTGCACAAGCAAGGTATCAAGATGCATTCAGCCCAAAAGTTCACATCACACAATATTCTTAATAAATTCCCACTTGCCCAAAATGTAGCTTGGCACCTGCAGCTCCAGAACATATTTTGGCTTGCATTAGATGCACTAAACAAGACCTGTGGGAGAGGCCGCTGCTTATCATAAAACAGCTTTGAGGAGCATGAACTCATGGAATTCGTGTAATCTTTACACAAGGGGATATGAAACAACAAAAATTTAGATTATAGATTAGAAACACAAGACATAAGAGCAAATCCAAATAAATAAATAGTGTGTTATGTTTCGGTAACAACACTGTTACGAAATATCACACACTATTAATTTATTTGGATTGGTCTTATTGTCTTGTGTTTACAATATTCTCAATTTATCAATCCTACATCGATATGTTCTGGGACAAATAACAAGGCTATGAAGAATCCACATGTAGCTTTAACTTCTAGTGCTAACACCTTTCCTGAACAGGGAGCAAAAAATAATACAAGAGTTGCCTTGATAGCCCATTCAAAGGCATGTGCCGTATGTTTTTTTACATATACCTAACCAATTAGAAACACTGGTAGGGATGAAAAGTGCAGCTTAACTTACAGTACTAGCTAGTCTTCAGCGATACCTCAAATTCTCTCAGGTAAAGGAAATGTTGTAAATACAATGAATGAGCTTAGACAAATGATACAAGAGGTGAACTTGAAACAAACCAAAGAAATAATACTACCTATCAGACACAATGTCTTTACTTAATCTTTAGATAACTATGCCAATCAGATTTGGTGTGGTTGGATTCTTATAATAACTACAAAAAATTAATAAAGCACAATTTGGATTATAGATTATAAAGGCAAGGTAATAAGACTAAATTCAAATAAATAAAGTGTGTGACGTTTCGGTAACATCATTTTTACCATCTTCAGACAAAAGTACTGAATGAAAGTACTTTTGTCTGAAGATGGTAACAACGCTGTTACCGAAACGTCACACACTATTCATTTATTTGGATTTGGTCTTATTACCTTGCGTTTACAAAAAAAATAATTAAAAAACAGCAAGATTCAAGTGACACAAGATAAAAATATTAAAAAGTTCAAATATTAAATTAACATGATTCTTTTCTATAATATATCTTTATGTATCAAGTTGCATTGAGTATATGAAAAGAAATTTAAAAAAGCAAGGTCCCTTGGTAAAAAACACATACATACACAACATAGGTGGCATAAGTTTGACCATGAGATCATGGAATTAGTGTAATCCTTGCACAAGGGGATAAGAAACAATAACAATTTTATATATAAAACATACTTCTCTGATTTATAAAATTATAAAATAAATAAAGCTTCCAGGGTTAAGTTTCTTTGTTCAAATTTTTATTTCAAACTTTCGGACTTGTCAGTCCTACAGGAGTTTTTGTCCCCCTGCAATATCATAAATATTTAAAATATGTAAAAATTAATTTATATATAAAAATAGTATTTATCATCAATTTATTATCGTGATACTCCTGTAGAAGGACTGACAAATCCGAAAGCTTGAAAATAAAAATTTGAACAAGAAACTTAACCCTGGAAGCTTTATTTACTTTATAATAACAAGTTTTGACAAAGATAGGGGCGGGCCAGTTATACCTGAGGACATCCGTGGCGTCAACTTTAGAGTCCTTGGGAGGGATGGCTGCAACATTGTCGGGATAAGGCCAGGGAATGTTCACGTAGCAGCTCTCCACCTCACCATGGTCTGCTGCTGCTGCCTCATTGTGCTGAGCACACCACAACAACTTGGTGGGAGGGAACACTGGAGAGACATGGTCAACCTACTGACTGTGAAGATACCAAAGGATGATGGAAAGTTTTAAGAGCGAAGGAGGAAAGTTCATTATTTCTTATAATTACAAAAATGTAAAAACAAAAAGTAATAAGACCAAATCCAAATAAATAAATAGTGTGTGACGTTTCGGTAACAGCGTTGTTACCGAAACGTCACACAGTATTTATTCATTTGGATTTGGTCTTATTACCTTGTGTTTATAATCTACTAGCCGAATGACCCGGGCAACGCCCGTGTTTTACCCGATTGAATGTTTTTATTCAAATACTATTTGTTACAATTATAATTGGCGCCTTAAATAAATGCATATGTTAGTTAATAACTATAGCCTATGTGCTTTATCTGTCTATGTACTGTTGGCTTCCGTAGGCGTCTCTTACTGGGAAAAAGAAAGAGAGGATTCCATTTGGTTATTAACTAATATATGAATTTATTTAAGGAGCGACCCGCTCCAACACAATAGTTACAAAAACGAAAAAAGCGAGTGGGGGGGGGGCAAAGGTGGCGTGATCGTAACCAACCAATAGGAGGGCGCCATTCCAAAAAAAAAGCAAACGGTGACAGAGATTAAAACTGATTAAGAGATGAAGAATTGATGACGCTCGTAACTGTATATAGAATAATTCAAATTGTGCCTTATCAAAAATGTAAAAACATCGTAATAAAAAAATAAACTTTAACCCTTTTCGCTCTTACACTTTCCATTATACAACTAAAGTAATTAGGGGTCGGTGGAAGGATGGTCTAAAACCATTGGTTTTCGACCGCTATGAATTTCTGATTTCAAAAAAATGCTCCAATGGCCTCCGATTCTTGCAAAAGTCCAACCCCACCAGCGAGTGCAAGTAACCAAACGGGGCTCTGACACATTTGTAAGTGCAAAATCGAACTGCTTTTCCCATGTGGTGCACTTACAGTAAAAGCAGCCGCCAACTTCTACCCACCATGATTATCATGGCCTGTACCACGGGTACCAGGAATATATTTTTTAAAAATTAAGTAGTTATATTAAAAGCTTTTTTTTTGCTTACACTGGAACATTTCACTATAATACATAAGCTTTAATTGGTTTATATGTATATATATATTGAGTAATTTTGGAAGAAGTTAATCAAAATTAATTTAAAAAAAGAAATTCTATATATATATGGCATCCTATTTTTCTACTTTCCTGATTGGTTGTTTCCATCACATGACCAGCTTTAGTAAGCATATTCTCTTAGTTCAGTGGCAATATCTAGATACCAAATCAAGGTGTTAAATGTATGCCCTTGTGAGGTTTTCAAATCTCAAATTTTTTTTCGTTGTTTTTTTTAGTCATCATAATTTTATTTATACCTTTTGATATAAGGTATAAAAATTTGGATTATAGATTAGAAACAAAAGGTATAACTAGACAAAATCCAAATTATGTTTGTGACGTTTCAGTAGCGTCACAAACATTTTAAATGATTTGGTATTTTGTTACCTTTTGTTTATACCTTCTAAAAAATAAATCTGTATTTATATATCTTGTTTGTTATTTATCTATTGTTAGTTATATATCTAGTGTACAAGAAAACCTTGTCTGGAGGACGACTCTCTCAAGGTGGGGAAGCCTTCCTTGCTGAAGACATTTGTACACAACTTATATATATATTCCCCTACACTTTATATGCCCTTTTACTCTTTTATTTTTTCACCTTTGTAAAATTTGATTAAAAGAATCAATAAAATTGTTTAAATTGTCTTGTTGAGAGATTAGGTTTTTGTTTAACAATGTTTTTATAAGAATAGAATATGTTTGATCTCCTTATTTTGTAATGGTTAATTTTAGTGACACATAATATTCTACTGAAAGTCTTGAAATCTACTGTTCCCTGTGCAACAGGCTCTATAGAGTGCCCAATATGCAGTGAAACCCTGTTAGAATGTTGTTGTTGTTGTGTTCAATGAAGAGCCTCAGATGTCTCCATACATCTCTATCACAGCAATGTCCTCTATCTCCCTATTAGAATGAATCTGGGATATAGCTAACCTTTCCTTATAACAAACTTGTACAATTTGGATTATAGATTAGAAAAACACAAGATAATAAGAAAAAATAGTACAAATGTAATATTGTACTGGGATAAGGTGCATAAATTGAGAAAAAGGCATCTACTTATCGTGCAACTGAAAGTTGCTGATGGCTTGCGCCATCTATCGAAATAAATATCAACTATTCTCGTTGATTTTTAATTATTCCAGAATTGGCCAAATACCCATTCTTGATTAATCAAGAAAAGCTAACTAATCTAGATAATAAGACCAAATAAACACACTATTTATATGGATTTGGTCTCATTATCTTGTGTTTCTAATCTATAATCCAAATTGTACCCAATCATCTTGGTGAAACAAGTAAAAAAAAAGAAACCAAATAGACCAAGGAAGGATTGGGTCTAATGAAACAATCTGAAGTAGAAGATATGAAGCGATAAAGAGAGAAAAAATTGTGAAAAAAAAACAGGAAATTGGCAGTTTTATAAGGCACAATTTGTGGTTTATGATTACAAACACAAGGTAATAAGACCAAATCCAAATTTAATAGTGTGTGACGTTTCTGTAACAAAGCTATTACTGAAATGTCACACACTATTTATTTGGTCTTATTACCTTGTGTTAGGAAATGGTAGTGTTACTTGAAGGTCAACCTCCATCTCAACTAAATGAAATCAGATATGTTATTACTTAAGAAAACAATGTCGTTATCTCAGAAGCTATATTTTAACTTTCTAGAAACAGAAAGGAAGGGTAAAATGATTAATGATGATTAAATGATGGTGTCAATAATACAGTACAGCTACCTGTCTCTGGAAAGGACAACTCCTAGTTGCAGAGCCAAAGTATCCTCTAAAGAGAGGGAGTTGTCCTCTTACAAGAAAGCAAATAATTGGTTAAAAAATGGTTATTTTAGTCTGTCCTTTGTAGAGAGGTATCTAATAGCAGGAGTATCCTGCTTATTTAACATTTCCCATATTTACCTATATGTATTTTGGTCTCACTCACACACTTGTTAAATTCAATAAAAATAAAAAGAGGTGGGGGGATTGGAAATACTTGCACAAGTTAAATTGAGTACCTGGATATATATATATCATACTAGGTAAAAAGAACCTTTGGGAGAGGCCGCTGCGTATCATAAAACAGCTCGAGGAACATGAACTCATGAAATTCGTGTAATCTTTACACAAGGGGATAAGAAACAACAACAACAAACTAGGTACAATGAACATGGCGCCTCTACCAGCGCAGCAGAGTTAGGTGGAGAGGTTGTTATACCTATAGTATTTCCTAAAATAGGCTATAATTCTATGATCTGACCTTCTTGGCCCAACTTTGTAGAGGAACAAGCACAAAAATAAGAAAGGTGAACAAACCCAAGAAAATATTAATAATAAAGATACCCAAACACTAAACCTGCCAGATATTAGCTACAAGGTAATAAGACCTAATCCAAAAAATTAATAGTGTGTGACGTTTCAGTTTTTTTTTTTTTTTTTTGCTTATCCCTAATACACCGTGGTACAGGCCATGATAATCATGGTGGGTAGTTAGCGACTGCTTTTACTGTAAGCGCACCCCATGTCTACACATGTGAAAAGCAGTTCGACTTTGCACTTACAAATGCCAGCGCCCCGTTTGGTTACTTGCACTCGCTGGTGGGGATGGACTTTTGCAAGAATCGGGGGCCATCGGAGCATTTTTTTTAAACAGAAAAAAAGTGTCCAATGCGGGAATCGAACCCGGGTCCTAGTGGTCGAAAACCAAACGGTTTTAACTAGCCTTCCACCGACCCCCCCCCCCCCCCCCCCGACGTTTCAGTAACAGCGTTTATTACCATCATTACCGAAACGTCACACACTATTAATTTATTTGAATTAGGTCTTTATTTCTTGTAGCTAATATCTATAATCAAAATTGTGCTTTATCATTGCCAGATATTAGTTTATTTTTTCACACACACACAAAAAAATAATAAACAATAATAATTCTGACTCTTGTCATTGAATGCTTCATTATATTATTAGAAAGTTGCCTACCCATTGGAATAATTAGCAAATCTCATTAAGGAACCCAAATGTTAATAATAAAAAAAAATCCATTTCGACACCTTTCTTAAAAATAGTACAGTAAAAAAAAAAGTACATTATAAATATTCATTAAAATTCTTAGAGTGACTCATTTCCATTATTATAAGAGTTGCTTAACAACTATTGGAACAAAATGAAAACCATAATAAAGGAACAAAGGCAAGGTAGAAAAAAAAAACAATAAAAAGGAGCATTATTGACATTAAAAAAAAAAAAAAAAATTAAATGAGATTTAATAAAATGGGCTAGGGTGAGAAGAGCAATTTGGAGACTTTTGGCTTTTAAAAGGCAATAAAAGAACGCCCCCAATCTGGGTAAAATACATAAGCCATCTCAAAGTTCTTCTTCAAAGAGTTGGATATGGAAAACAAACAATCTACCATATTCACATGTTGGAGGGCATAAGGCAGAGAAGAACTAGTGGCCCAGACATTATTTGTTGATATCTTTCTAACAGCCATCAAGGAAAAAAAAAAGTTAACAATTCAATAAATGAGAAAATAATAATTGCAAAATATAGAGAAATCCATATGTAAATCATTGATGATGTTGATGAGCTTAAAATACAACATTCTCATTAAAAAAAAATTCATAATCAATAAATTATTTTTTTAAAAAAGCTATTACTTCCACTTTTCTTATTTACCCAAGTCCTAAAACCTCATATAAGTTATTCTAAAAAATTTTATACCCTCTAAAAATGATGTGGCGAAAAAAAAAAAGTTGTTGTTGTTTCTTATCCCCTTGTGTAAAGATACACGATTTCCATGAGTTCATGCTCTTAAGCTGTTTTATGATAAGTAGCGGCTCTTCCCAAAGGTCCTGTTAAAAAAAAAGTGGGTTGTGTGTATAATATATGCAAACACAAGGTAAAAGACCAAATCCAAATAAATAAATAGTGTACGACGTTTCTGTAACAGCGTTGTTACCATCTTCATACAAAAGTACTGAATGTACTTTTCAGTACTTTTGTCTGAAGATGGTAACAACGCTGTTACCGAAACGTCGTACACTATTTATTTATTTGGATTTGGTTTTATTACCTTGTGTTTATAATCTTTAATCCAAATTGTGACTTATCAATATATGCAAATAAAATTTCACAAAAAAAAAAAAAAAACTTAACCCAAAGAAATTTTTAAGTGTCACCTTCTACAGAAAACATCTGCCAAAAAGATTGCCTTCTTTTTTGCTTTCCACTTAAGTATGTGTTAGCTGATTGGTAACAGTTAGCATGGAAAAGTCTTCACACAGCATGCTCAGGGACTTGTGTGTTAGTTTGTCAACTGTGGGACACAATAAGGTAATAAACCAAATCCAAATAAATAGTGTGTGGACATTTCTGTAACAAACGTTGCTACCATCATCAGACAAAAGTACTGAATGAGAAAAAAAGAGAGAATATTGTTTTATGGGCTACTAACCAAAGTGTGTGATTTTTGAGCCCAAAAATGAATTAGAAATGAGAAAAAAAAATATAACATCATATGTAAACAAGATAAGAACTCCACACTCTATTTATTTATTTAGATTTGGTCTATTATACCTTAGGTTTTTCAATCTATAATCCAAATTGTACTTAATCAAGGGACACAATGTGTTGGCTCTGTTACATTGAGACAAGTTCCATCATTACCATGTAGCATAGACATCTCTGATACAGTGGTCAGCCATCTCACCCTGTACTGACAACAGGTGGTTTAGCTGCCTATATTCTAACCTACAACATTAGCTAGACACACTCACATGCTCTAGGAAGAAATTCTCCAAATAGTGATTAAAAATCTCTCAAATAATAATTTTAGTGTATCACTATAAATAAAATCAATCTTATTTCCAAACCTTACCACTGCTGAATAAGGAGATCTTTTTTATTATTATCCCTGGTACAGGCCATGATAATCATGGTGGGTAATTGTTGGAAACTACCTGAGCTCTGTTTGAATACTTTACATTCACTGGGGGGGGGGGTCAGTGGAAGGCTGGTTAAACCGTTTGGTTTTCGCCCCACTACGACCCGGGTTCGATTCCCGCATTGGACACTTTTTTTTCTGTTTAAAAAACAAACAAACAAAAAAATGCTCCAATGGCCCCCTATTCTTGCAAAAGTCCAACCCCACCAGTGAGTGCAAGTAACCAAACGGGGCTCTGGCACATTTGTAAGTGCAAAGTCGAACTGCTTTTCACATGTGTAGACATGTGGTGCGCTTACAATAAAAAGCACCTCGCTAACTACCCACCATGATTATCATGGCCTGTACCACGTGTACAAGGGATAAGCAAAAAAAAAAAAAATTCACTGGTATGGAGTTGGGACTTTTGCAAGAATCGGAGAACATTGGAGCAAAAAAAGTGCATAATTGCTCGGTTCTGGATCATGGTTGTCAAAAACCAATGGTTTATATCATTCATCCACTGACCCCCCTGAATAAAGAGATGTAGTATCGGATAGCTATAATACAAAATGAGGGCATTACAAAAAAAAAAAAAAAAACTAATATCAATAGAATTCATAAATATCACTCTTAAATAAATTTCCTTTTTTTTTTTTTGAAAAGTACAACTATAATGACAAAAAAAAGTATGCAACAAAAAAAAGAAAAAAAAAATTGCTTTTCAGAATCACATTCAGATATATGGTAACACAATGATGAGCTAAAAAAAAAAAAACTACAAAGTAATTGGAAAATTAATTCAATGTTGATTGGATGCTTAAGGTAATGAGAGAACCAATCAGAAGGCAAATAACTTGGACATCACATTTACATATAAAATGAGGTTTATATTCTATGTAATATAAAATATTTAACCAGATAGTAAATTGCCTCACTGATGTTGGAAAACAATAACAATTATATCTACAGAAAAAAAAAAAAAAGAAGAAAGTTTTTGAAAGTCCTCACTACCCATACATGTAAAAAAGTTCAGTGCAACACACACAGACAGCTAAAATCTACAACAAATAATTCTACTACTTACAGCACAGTTGGCTCTGTTATCTTGCAAGTTGCCTGAAACGTGACACCAACTATGGTCAATCTCCACAAATATAGATATTTACAGTAGGGGAGCACCAACCTGCTAAAACTAACTTAAAACACGTTTCGTGGAGAGGTGCTCTGCATGCATTAAATCCCATTTCTAATATAACACCCTGCAAGGCGACAAGTTATTCTAGTAAATGTCGCCCTAACGATTTTCGCTTACGCGCTTTATTATCAATCCACCTATGGTCTAATACGGCAAGGAACCTAATAAATGGCGATCCACTGAATGTACATCATCCGACGTTGTGTCAACCCGGACAGTTGGCGACTTCTGTGTGGCAGCTCCTGTATCCGGATTAGATTAAACGATAGAGAGAGATACTTTGTCGCGGGAATATGAGATTGAAAAACCTCCTAAACGGGTTTGTTGTTTTCATAAAATATTTTTAAGAAGTCGGCCAAATCGACGTAGCCATGTTTAAAACGTAATGATCAAAATTTCGAGGATGTCGTTTATATTGAGAGGGAGGATTAAATCACCATCTTTCACAACACAGGTGAATAGAAGGTACACCCAGTGAATAGAAGGTGCAACAAAACAAAAGAGTACGATAATGAACAAACAACATGCATACTACACATATATCACGCTGCCTTGAGATAAGTACTGGAAATAGAAGAAGAAAGGATTGAGTATTAGTGAGAGAATAAGGTCACGACGTGACACCGCTCGTCGCGGGATTAGAAAGGGCGAAGGTGACTATATCAAATCCCGCCTCCGCTGTCAAGGGGCGGCTGTCAAGATGAGGAAATCCGTTCAAAATAACAGCGGAGCGTGCGGAGCATCCATTTCCCCCGTCGTTTAAATCCCCGTCAAGCATTGCGGTGAGGACCGCCGTCTAGACACTTTGATTAATTGTCGCGCCCCGGCGTCGCAGCGCAGTATAGCGTCACTGGTGCATTTTCCACCGTCTACATTCCTGTCAACCCACGCTAAAACTGCTAACAGCTAAGCAATCGACCTTTCACACTTGTATCGCTGCATGGAAATAAATGCATGCAAAACGTGCACACACAAAAAAAGTTAAAAGGATGCTAAATAAAAACAAAAACTGTGTGATCTCAACAATGTTACAATAATGGTAACATATAATAATAACAAGAAGAAGAAGGCACTTACCTCGGATGACAGGGAGGTGGTGTTGTTGTAGGGGTACCTGGGAACAACAACACGGGGCAGGTGAGCGACGGGCGGGACTAGGGGAGGTCGGCGAGAGACCTGGGCTCTCTGGGTTGGCTGCTAGAGGACGACCGGGAGCAGTGGGAGACACAGCTGCCCATAGCGTCCCGCCGCTACCATCGCGGGCCGGGCCTGGCGGCAACATGGAGGGGCCAATCGATGCAGAGAGGGATGCAGTGCCACCGCCACTGCGAATCGATGGCCCCGTTGGCATTTGCTCCGCGCCTCCAGATCGGTGTTAAATCGGTCACGCTATCTATCGCCTTGACGCTACCGATGATTCCGGGAGGAGGGGCGGGAATATTTTCTTTGACAACCGCGCCCGATAGAGTCGTCGGTTTTTTCCCCTCTTCTTCTTTTTTTACGAGGGCAATCTTTTTTTTTTTTAACTGCGGTTTTTAAAATGATTTATATCCAATATTAAAAAAAAAAGTCTTATCTTTATTTTTACGTAACAGAGAAGGATATTCTGAAATTCCGTTTTACCATTATGACCTACATTAACATTTCTAGCGGCGCGATATTGATGGAAACTCATCCAATCGCGGGGGAAATAAATACTCGGAATAAGTCGAGTACAACAGGTAGTTTTATCGATCTCTCCTCGATGGATGATTTGTTCAATACGTCAATATTACTATAAACTATATTTAGTCCAAAATGTACATTTAGATGTTACATTTTTAGACAAACCGCAAATCCTAGTAATTCAAGAAAAACCTGTCGCCAATTTCCCACCACATTTTAGTCATCTTTCTGAAAAATAATTTGTCCACCCACCCCCTTTGTTCCGAGATTTTTCCTTAATAAACAGTGTTGTGGACAGCAGATAGCTGACTAGCTTTCGAGATAAACTTCGGTATATTGTATGTATACGGCGACCGCCATCCAGTTTAGAAGCATACAGGGCTTCAGATGTGAGCTGGTGACATTTCTACCCAAGTAATGATGGCCCATCGATGAATCCCTCCTTCGCTCTCGAAAATGACAACAACAACATCGTACATTACACGACGGACCTCTTCACAACAAGGCTAAAATACCAACGCGACAATACTTGGTTGCACAGTTAAGAACATTTTGTTTTAACCTTTAATGCTGGGGTATAATCGTAGTCATTCCGTATTTCATACCGAGACAACATTAATCAAATTTCAAGATTTGGATTGTATATTGAAACAAACAAAAAAAAAAACGACATAACCTAATTCAAATAAATACTCGGACCACTCCGACTGATGTATGTATACCCGGAGCAATATTCCTTTCAGCGCCTCCAGCCCATATTTCATATTCCCCTTCCTAACCTTACAACTAGCTCTCTAATATTATCGGCTCACCATTGAAATGATACAAGAGGGAGTTTTAAATTGTTATTTGGGGGTATCATTATATAACGATTTGCCACTTTATGGCCTTCTTACGGCGTCTTCTCGAGCGCCAGGTCCTGACTATATTTGACTCAAGGGAAGAGATACATTGTATAAGTTAGAACAAGCCTTGTTGTTCATTTCGGTTACCACAGATTTCTCTGAAAGAGAGGCGGCAACCCGTCATCCTATTATTAGAAAAAATGCATAGTTTGGCTGCATCCTCACGTTATATACGAATATATTAGCAAGGTTAATATAGAAGTGCCAAAAGTTTCAATAAATTTTAAAAGAGAGCATAGAGTGTGAAAGTTCTAGTAGCCGCCACATGTCATTGGGAGCGCCGCATTCAATACGGGAAACTTGTTACTGAGGCATGTAGCCAACTCTTCACTGAGTAAATTCTGGTAATGTAGTTCAGAGGAAAATCGATGGAGCCCCGACAATGGCCAGAAACACGCCAAATTAATTAAGAGCGCCACACTCAATCAACCATTCAATTACCTCTTCCGCTAATTGACCGAGGTGGGGAGGAGCAACAAATTAAAGAACCAAAAGCTAACCACCAGTCCTCCCTCCATACATACTTTTTTAAGGCTTGAAAGCTACTTTAATCTTGTTTCTTTTTTGTTAAAACTTTAAGAACGTGTAGTTTATTATAATTTTTTGTTGCTAGGCATATGCGATGGGGAAATCGCTACGATAGGAAATGTTTGTTTTAAACAGAAGTCCCATGGCTCAATTTGCATTTGATTATCCAACGATTCCTTTGAAAATTTAATTGCTCAGTTTGACACTCGCGCTGTTTCTTAAAAGGCAAAACAACAACAATCCTTTTATTGGGGATCTATGCCCCTACACAGGATTCGCCCAAGTGCATAATTGCTTAGAAAAGACGAGTTAGTTATTTGCGGGTTTTACATATCCATTTACATACGACTCTTAGTGTTTCTTCTCTTGCACAACCTTTAAGGGGCACACCACAACCAATTAAACTTCTTATCTCAATCATCATTTCCGCGCGATGGGGGGCAGTCAATTTGACAGCCAAAGAGTAGTAAGAGAAGAGTCTGGGCAAGAAACATCCCTCAGTAGCACGTCGTGATACACGAGCGTTCCTAAAGAAATGCAATCATCATTCATTCATGAACTCTCTTTCAGTCCAAAGGGTCGAGGCCACACTGCGTTGTCTTCTTCATCTTGTGAGTTGACATTACATGGAGGTTATTGGTGTACCCGGCTTGTATGTTACAATGGTACATCCTAGTGAGGTGAAAAAGGTACTAAGGATTAGTGAAAGAGTGGTAAAAACGATCGATTTTCGTCAGCCAGGACCCGAGTCGAATTCCACATTTGGTTTTGTTGGCTTAAAAAAAAAAAAAGCTTCAATCGCCCCTAATTCTTACAAAGTCCCACCCACCAGTGAGTGCAAGCAACCAAACGGAGCCCTGGTCACTTGTAAGTGCAAAAGTCGAAATGCTTCTAAATTTGGCGCACTTACAGCAAAAGCAGTTTCTAACTACTCACCATAATTAACGTTTATACCACGTTTACTCTCTCTCTCTCTCTTGGGATAAGTTAAAAAAAAAGTTCTCGTAGATTTAAATAAGAGCCTTCAAATGAAATTCTTTCTTAAAAACAATCTGGTTGTAAAAAATATAAGTTCGGTTAAACGCGCAATACTTTTAAAAAACGTTTTCGATTATTTTATTTTCTAACAATGAAGGCAAAACGGTGGAGGAAAAGAGATAGCAAAGCACTTTAAATCCCATTCGAAGAAGTAAAGACGACGGCATTAAAGGAAAAACGATCTATAAACGTTGAAAAAGACGATAGTTTTCCAGACTTGGGTAAATATTGATCGCGATTAAACGGCGCACTTTCACGCTATTTCGATTTGCAATTAAAGAAATTGAAAAAAACATCTAAACTTATTTCAAGGAATGACACGCACTGTATGTACTGCTGCGAAGTCCCAATTTAATTATAAACTTCGGGAGTTGCTATTAAAGCGCTATCAGGTTCAGAAACTTCGATAATGGCGACATTAGAATGCGCGGGCGACTAACGAACCAATCCCAGAGGAGAGAGAGGTCCTAATTTGCATCTCTCCTCTCCTACAGGAGTATAGCAGAAGGCATCCATAATTGATGCAGTCCGTGTTCGGAATATATTCCCCAAGTATTTTTTTGTTGGCAGGTGCAACAGCTCGTCCTGGCTGGGGGAGAAATACCAATGAATAATAAGGAAGCTTCGGAGTGAATATGGAGACCATTCAATATAAAATCTAATTTCTATAATTCAACACCCAAGTGATCCGAATTTTAGGTTGAATTAAAGTTTGGATTAAATTATAGTCAGTAAATTATAAATGTATTAATTACAAAAATAAACTTACGAGGTGTGTTCAAAAAGTATCGCGACTTTTGAATTTTCGCGGGTTACGTATATTCGAATTTCGATCTTTTTGTGGCTTTATGTTGGTACTCATGTCTCTCACTTATGCCGACAAGCTCGGCCATTTTGAATGTTCACTTAATTGTTGACAGCTGCTTTGCTTGCAGGTGTTTTGGGTCGTCTTCGAATTTTACCTATTAAAAAAAATGGATCAAAGAACCTGTATCAAATTTTGTGTGAAAAACGAAATTAAGTGCGCGGATGCATTCCGAATGTTGGCTGTGGCATAAGGAGAAGCTACCTTGGACCGAAGCAACGTTTATCGGTGGTACAAAATGTTCTCAGAAGGCCGAGAAGATGTGAACGACGAAGAGCGTGCCGGACGCCCGAGCACTTCAACAACAGACGAAAAAATTAATGAAGTGGAGAAAATGATATTGGCCAATCGTCGAATCGCCGTTAGAGAAGTTGCTGAGGACCTCAACATATCGATTGGCTCGTGCCATTCGATTTTTATCAATGATTTGGGCATGAGACGGGTCGCCGCGAAATTCGTACCAAAATTGCTCAATTGCGACCAAAAACAGCATCGCATGAACATTGCTAATGAGATGTTGGACTCTGTCCGCGACGACCCAAATTTGCTCCAGAGGGTCATAACTGGTGACGAAGCGTGGGTTTATGGTTATGACGTGGAAACCAAAGCTCAATCATCTCAATGGAAGCTGCCGCACGAACCAAGATCGAAAAAAGCGCGCCAAGTTCGGTCGAATGTGAAAGTTTTGCTGACAGTTTTCTTCGATTGCAGGGGCGTGGTGCATCATGAATTCTTGCCACGGGTAGAACGGTCAATAAGGAATATTACCTGCAAGTTATGCGCAATTTGCGCAAAGCAATCCGCCAGAAACGCCCGGATTTGTGGAAGAACAAAAATTGGTTTTTGCACCACGATAACGCCCTGCTCGCACATCGTTGCTTGTGCGCGACTTTTTGGCCAAAAACAACACACTAATGATGCCGCAGCCACCGTATTCCCCAGATCTGGCCCCCTGTGACTTTTTCTTGTTCCCTAAACTGAAGAGGCCCATGAAGGACGACGTTACGCTACGCTTGACGAGATAAAGACGGCATCGAAGGAGGAGCTGAAAAAGATTTTTAAAAATGATTTTTTGAAGTGCTTCGAAGATTGGAAAAACCGTTGGCACAAGTGTATAATATCTCATGGGATTACTTTGAAGGGCACAAAATAGGTTATTCATGAATAAATAAATAATATTTGAAAAAACACAAAAGTCGCGATACTTTTT
>CP092870.1:97026345-97061766 GCA_030710605.1 Cordylochernes scorpioides
ATATTTTGAAACATATCATTAAAAAACAAAAGTTTCTTATTTTTTGGACACCAGTGTATTTACAAAACAAATCTGAAGATCTGATGACTTGATATTCTTAAGCTAGTTTAAGAATATCATAAGTATATTTACATATATCATTAATTTTTCAAATGTTTTTCCTTAGTATATTTACATATTTATTCAAATCTTTGTTATGAATAAACACCCGTTCTCTGTACTTATCAAACATTAGACATTCCAATAGTTGATGTCTTAGTTTCTTCACCGCAGTAACAACCTTCCACTGTTTCCATCTATGCTAAACATTTTCCGAAATTTCCATAGTCCGTTATAAATTGAATATTTAAAAAAAAGGCATAAGATACACCGCAACTCTTTTTATTTATTTGATTAAAGAAAGCTTTCGGACAAGTCCCTTCTTCAGATTACTAAACACGTTTTTAGTTTTCTGAAAAAGAGCTTGTCCGAAAGCTTTCTTTAATCAAGTAAATAAAAATAGTTGCGGTGTGTCTTATGCCTTTTTTTGTAATTTGTTGAAATCCGCAAACCTGTGAAATGGAAATTTAATTGGAAAAATTTGAACGGAATTAACATAGAATACTACAAAGAAAAAGCTTAGAAAATTTTTGTCCCAGCGAATATTTTACCCATTTTTGAACTTTAAAAGGATTATATTATACTGGGGTCATATGTATTTTATAGATATTATAATTATCCATTGGAAGTTGAGCCAAATGGTATTTAATTGTTCTGGAATCTACACTCATGGACAAAACTTAATGAAGATGAAAGTATTTGATGTCACCATTCGTCATTTTTTTAAAGAGATAGAGGCAATTTTGTTCACACTGGGTTATCTCGTGTGTCTTCAATAATGGTCACTGTAATATCTTTCAGAGTTATTGTCTGAATCCCGATATACTTGATAAAAGATACAACTTCCTTAAATTTTGTCCATGAGTGTATAGTATGTGAGAACTGATATCTTTCCTGTTAAGGCACAATTTGGATTATAGATTATAAACACAAGGTAATAAAACTAAATCCAAATAAATAAATAGTGTGTGACGTTTCGGTAACAGCGTTGTTACCATCTTCAGACAAAAGTACTGAATACGAAATTTTACCACAGCATGGTTTAAATAGTTACTGTTATCAAGTGTGTATTACTGTTATCACTTGATAACAGTAACTATTTAAAACATGATGTGGTAAAATTTCTCATTCAGTAATTTTGTCTGAAGATGGTAACAACGCTGTTACCGAAACATCATACACTATTTATTTATTTGGATTTGGTCTTATTATCTTGTGTTGATATCTTTCCTGTCAATCTTGACATTGATTCAGACCTTGCTGTTGGTTTTTTTTATTCGTTATTATTGAGTATCGTTATTGAGTTTTTATAGCTTTTCATGGAATCACCACAGGTTAGCTATCCGACACAACACTCTGTTGATGTGTGGAAATTTTGCCGGGAAGATATTGACCCACAAAGTCAAAGGTCGCTTCTCCCTTCAATATCCTTCCGGCAAAATTTACATCTATATTTAAGACAAAGATTTGGCCTGGCCACTCTACCAGCTAAACAACTCTTTGGCAGATTGTCAAGATTCAACTAGATCCTTTGTGGGTCTCATGAAATAAAGTCCGCCCTAGGCTGACAAGGGCCATTAGCCCGAAACCATTGTCTCTAGGTGGGACGCTTCTCAGTTTTCCAAAGCTGATGTTGTGGCTTTATCACTCGACCTGAGTCTGCTAGTTTGCGGCGATGGTCAATAGATAACGTCTAGCTTTGACGTCTATTTTGACGGGAGAGGCGACCTATGTTCTTTATAGACTCTGTTGATGGTTATTGGTTCAGGACTTCTTATTAGAGATTCACAGCTACATTTCCTATCTGATTCCTATTTCCGCCACCTGGTGAGATGTCAGGGCGGCACATTCCTGTTCCAAGATGAGATAACAGAATGAGTTGAGAAGTCTGCTGTAACAGTGTTTAGACTATAAAAAATAAAGGTCAACTTCTACCGTCAAAATAGACGTCAAAACTAGACGCTATCTATTGACCGTCACCAGTTAGCCTTAGACTGAAGAGGGACATTAGTCGGAAACCATGGTAACCAGGTGGACGCTATTCAGTTTGCCAAAGCTGATTTGTGGCTTTGTCACCGATCCGAGGCCGCGAATTTGCAGCGACGGTCAATAGATGTTGTCCTGTTTTGACGAGAGAAGTGACCTTTACTTTATAGATCTATTACCTCCCGGAAAATTTGCCATCTAGTGTTTAGACTGGCAGGAAATGACTGTCGGGTTGTCACACCCTGTCTACTGTTCGAACATGAAATGTAGATATGACACCCGTCTCGTTATCTCAAGGTCACTTCAATGCCTTCTATATTTGGAACAAGGATGTCTTGTTGGTCACGTGTGTGACGTCCGGTTATCTGTTACGTGGTGTCGTCACATCCGTTTCCGGATACATCAGGATGCTGTGAAAATTCCAGTTTCTCGGACGATCATAATATTTCTAAAAATAGATTTAAAGTGTGCGCTATGTCAGAGGTGTCGCTTTGTCAACTGTGGTCTCTATGTCAGAGGTGTCGCTCTGTCAACAGTGGTCTCAATGTCAGAGGTTGTAGCTCTGTCAACAGTGGTCTCTATGTCAGGGGTGTCGCTTTGTCAACAATGGTCTCTATGTCAGAGGTGTAGCTCTGTCAACAGTGGTCTCTATGTCAGAGGTGTCGCTCTGTCAACAATGGTCGCTATGTCAGAGGTTTCGCTCTGTCAACAGTGGTCTCTATGTCAGAGGTGTCGCTCTGTCAACAATGGTCTCTATGTCAGAGGTGTCGCTCTGTCAACAGTGGTCTCTATGTCAGAGGTGTCGCTCTGTCAACAATGATCGCTATGTCAGAGGTTTCGCTCTGTCAACAGTGGTCTCAATGTCAGAGGTGTCGCTCTGTCAACAATGGCCTCTATGTCAGGGGTGTCGCTTTGTCAACAATGGTCTCTATGTCAGAGGTGTCGCTTTGTCTACAATGGTCTCTATGTCAGAGGTGTCGCTTTGTCAACAATGGTCTCTATGTCAGAGGTGTCACACTTTAAACAGTGGTCTCTATGTCAGAGGTGTCGCTTTGTCAACAATGATCTCTTATGTCAGAGGTGTCGCTTTGTCAACAATGGTCTCTATGTCAGAGGTGTCGCTTTGTCAACAATGGTCTCTATGTCAGAGGTGTCACACTTTAAACAGTGGTCGCTCTGTCAACAGTGGTCGCTATGTCAGAGATGCCGCTTTATCAACAATGGTCTCTATGTCAGAGGTGTCGCTTTGTCAACAATGGTCTCTATGTTAGAGGTGTCGCTCTGTCAACAATGGACTCTATGTCAGAGGTGTCGCTCAGTCAACAATGGTCTCTATGTCAGAGGTGTCGCTCTGTCAACAATGGTCTCTCCGACAGTGATTATCTCAGGTGTCTTCAATAAAGGTCACTGTGTATCAAATATATTCAGAGTTAATGTCTAAATCTCAATATACATGCTAAAAAGTACAACTTCTTTAAGGTTTGTCCATGAGGATACACATACTTACAAAAAAAAAATCTAAATCCAAAATAATGTCATAAAAGATCTTTCTTTTTCTACATTTTTTATTTTTTTCTGTTGAATAGTTTCATTAGGAAATTCCAACTTGTTTTGTTTGATTTTTTTTATATAGCATCGATTTCTAATGGAAAGGAAATACTCTACGATATTATTTTAATTGTTTTGACCTTGGACCACGCCACACGGCTACAATTTTTTTCCTTTTCTCCAACATATTGTCCCTATGACGGATAGATAGAATGGTATAATACTGAGTCATGGTATTTACTTGGTTTTTTTATGACTTTGTGACTAAGAGTTATGAGATATAAATATACGCCATAGAAATTCTTCGGTAAATATTAACGTTTACTAAACAGGTTGGCAACAGTTCTAAGGATAATGGTTGAGATGACATGTTTTTGTTTAATATAGGAAAACCAAATGCATTTCTTCTTCCTAATTTTTCAAGTTTTTTTATGGTGAAAAAAAAATAATTCGATATAGAGGTAACTATTTTGTAATAGGTGTCGACATATTTTATCTCTTCAAATTTCTCTACCTTACTGAACTTTATTTTTATTGCATAACCTAAGAAAAAACTTACTTCATGTGTATTTATATGTCATAATGATATCATACATAATATAAAGTTGCGGGAGGATGATATACATGTGCCAAAAGAGGCACCTCTCCCTTTAAAAATGTATTAAAACAATGCATTTTATCACCCCAATACGAACATAATGGTGATGATAAATGAACCATACTACCAGTAGTTTTAAATACGTTTTGTACTGGAGTGATAAAAAGTATTCTTTAATGCATTTTTAAATGGACAGGTACAGGTACAGCTCAACAATACATACAGGATTGAGCGATTGCAATCCCATAGGCGAATCCGCATAGAGAGAGAATACTCCCTTATATCCAGGCCATAGGGGAAATCCAAAATTTCCCAGATGTCAACAGTAGAAGTCATAAACTGGCGCGAGACATAAATTTTTATGAACAATACTTCATTGTACTTAGACGTGCTACTTAGTCCGAGGCCATGCTTGTACTTATATGTGCTCGTTAGTGTTGTTTCAAACTGGTGTTCAACACTACACCATACTATGGCAACTTGCCACACTACATGTTCGATATGGCCATGTTTGTACTTAAATGTGTTCAGGAAAGGCGCCCTATGCTTCCCTGAAAGATATCATTTTATTCGTTGTTCATAGGCTGTACAACTACCCATCATGATAATTATAACCTATATCACGTTTATTTGGAATAAATAAGAAAAACATGTTCCCAGTTTGTTGTCTGTAATTCAGAAAGCTATGAAGTAAGCCTCACGTCTATTATCTAGTTGGGAATTCAAAATAAAGACAATCAGCTGTTGGACGAAGCTTATCTTTTATTGGTGGAGAAATATCGAGCTTTCGATATCGAGCATTACACCTTTGTAAAGGCTATATATATATATATAACGTTAAAGTTGCATATACATCCAGTAGAAGAGGCGTAATGTTCGAAAGCTTTCAGTCTTTACAAAAATAAAAAGTACGCTTCGCTCAATTTATTTCCATTATTTTGATAAAATATACTGGGTAGTTATTCTTCGTATAGCTGGGAATTTGGAAAAGATCTCAGCCAGTATGTAAATTAGAATAGATAAAAGTTGCATAGTTGATAAGTAGAGGTCCCTACTATATGATTTAACTACCGCGACCTCAATTTCCGGGATTTCTGCAATCAGACAAGTTGTTTTTATGTCAAGTTTCTGCCTCCACTTGCTCAACAAGATCTCAAACACTGGCACACTTAGACTCTGGTTGACCATGCTACATACCAGTGGTTTCAAACCTCAAATGCTTAGGTCTGATAGCTTTTTAGGATAAAATTTACATATACCTAAATTTAACAAGTTTCATAAAAGATCACTTGTTGCATTGATAGAAAAAATATCCGACAAATGTTGTTGTTGTGTCCAATGAAGATTTCTCCATACATATCTATCACAGCAGTCGCTATGTTCTCTATCTTGGGTAGGTAAAACTGTTCTGGGTCCATGTCAATTTCTGTTGTTGTTGTCGTGTCCAATGAAGAGCCTCAGATGTATCCATACATTTCTATCACAGCAGTCGCAATGTTCTCTATCTTGGGTGTGTAAAGCTGCTGTTCTGGGTCCATGTCAATTTTATGTTGTTGTTGTCGTGTCCAATGAAGAGCCTCAGATGTATCCATACATCTCTATCATAGCGGTCGCAATGTTCTCTATTTTGGGTGTGTAAAGTTCTGGGTCAATTTTCTGCAAGGCTGAGGCCATTGCTGGACATGAGAATATGTGGGTAGGAATTAGTTCCACACCAGGGCAATTGTTACATGTCCTGTAGTTTCTCTCTTGTACCATCTGGCTCACATAATCCAAAGTCAATTTCACGAAGGTATTTTGACACCTAAATAGAATATTTTCTTTCTTTTTGACATTTCGAAAATCGACATGCCTGTCTTTATCAAGATGTTTCTTTTGCTATGGCAAGACTGTTAGAGATATATATAGAACATAAAGTTACGGGTGGAAGGTATTCATGTACCAAAATAGGAATATCTCCCATTATAAATATACATTGAAACAATGCATTTTGCCTATCACCCCGGTACAGAACGTAATTTTATGGGAAAGGTGAATCTCTTTAGAATGCCAATGTTAATTCTTCCGCAACTTTGTGTTCTGGCCTGACATTCGACTCTGCCGCTTCCTCATCTTAAACACCTTTTTGTCCAATTTGACCGATTCCATAACTCCCCGCTTAGAATGTTATGAAATCGAAGCCGCCCCTGTACTGATTATGACCATTGCCTGAAACCATGGTATACAGGTTGTTGAATTTTTATCTGAATTTTTCTGAAATTGGTCAAATTGGTGTTATGGCTCATTCTTTATCCCCACCATTACGTATTGTACTGGGATGATAAGAAAATGTTTTAATGTATTTTTAAAGGAGATGGGTCTTTTCGGTAAATGTATATATGTATACATCATAAAGTTGCGGGAGGATGAAATTTTTGGTGCATATATTGTATATATATTTGTAACTAGAAGAATGACCCGGCTTCGCCCGAGAAATCCCCCGAGTGAAGTATCCTTCATACTGAAAGTACATCAATAATAAATAGTAGAAGTGCCATAGAATAGCAATACAGAGGAAACACATAGACTACAGGAAAAAAGTATGTAATGGCAAAAATTGTATTATATTAGTGTTTAGGTATTTGATTTAATTATTTTTTTGCAATCCATTTAGTTGTTTCAAAATTAATAAATATAGTTTAAATAGACGGCAGCTTTTCCACCAAACCCCCATTAACCTTTGAAATTGCCTGAGTTGAGTGACTGACTGTAAAGAATCCTGACTGCGATGCCCATCTTCTCAGTAAGAATAAAAAAAATAGGTTTAAAAAAAATTAATCCAAAATACTGGCATGTAAATATTTTTCTGTAAAAAAATAAAAGAGCATATGGAAATATTAGCCAAACATATGTGTTCGCTAATGATTGCGACTGCATTTTAAACGATTTTTAAAAAGAGATTTAAACAAATAAAGGCCAGAACAAAAATTAATAAAAAATATGAAATCCATTATTCACATACATTCACAAAAGCAAACGATGACAGAATTGATTGTTGATGACTCTGATACTTGTATAATAAGATGCCTTGACAAAGATTGACGTTCAGCCAACTGAAATATTGGCAAATATATCTTTTTTTTATTGATTCCACACACACAATATGACTTTTTATTATCTAAATATATATTCGTTTAGATCCAAAATACACCTCGTGAAATAGACTGGGGGATTGAGTGAGACTATTTTTCCATCTATGTAACAAATTACCTTCTATGATCTTTGTTAGGATATGCAAATATGTATTAGGGTATGCAAATGTGTATTAAGTTATGCAAATTTTTCATCTCAAAAAATCGTCAGGCCTTAGCATTCTTAAGTCATTTCACAACCATCTTCTATCTTTCAGAGAAACGATGAGAAGTTTTTGACGAATCGTTTGCTGTCCTGTAGATAACAGAGCAGACTAACTAAGGACGAGTGGACATCACCAGTCCGAGTGTCCGTCTGCCGAGATAACAGTTATCTTGAGACAGTTTCCGGGGAAATCCAGGGTGGCCAGATTGACACCGCCGTAGGCAACACCGGAAAACCCGTGTTGTTTCCAATTAGGCTGATCTGGAAGTGGAGCAGTCGATAGCTTTGTCCGCTCTCTATTGTGTGCAGCTACAGTAGACTCTCATGAGAAATCATAGTATGAAAACATGGCTACACAGTCTCTCTTGGAGGTAGTCCCTTATAAGAGACTCTGTGGTTTCAAACCAAGTCATGGAGACTCTTTAAACCAAAACAGAATTTCTCATTAGAGATCACCTCTAGGAAAGGCTGGGTTTTCCATACTTTCAGGCTATGATCTATCATGGAAGACTATCTCCTGAATATTGCTACAAATTAATGACAGCAGATATAACGGCCATTTAAATAATAATGATGATCTACTCGATAATTCATCATAAGCAACGTGACTACGTCTCAGCGTCTGAGAGAGATTTCGTTGACCTTTCTCAAAGTCAGTCATTAAAAGATTATAAATAGGCGAATTTCCCATACAGGTAAATTTGTTATGTACGTATGAGCCTGTTGAAGGACTTTATGGTCCGAAAGCTTGCAGTCTTTTAAATAAATAAACTTTTCTATCTTTGGTCTATTCTAACAATCCTGTGATTCCTTCTGTTGTAATTTGGATCAAAATCTTTTAAACATATTAATTAGATATAATACACCTATCTCCCGATTTACACGGTAGATACGTTCCTGAGAAAAACGTGGTAAATCGATTTTTTTTTAATTAGAAATACAGACACAGTGTGCGTGTGCAGCAAGTCAGCACATAAGCTCGGATTTCCTCGTGAAATGTGTACACAGCGCATGTGTTCAATCACAGTAGCATTTAGTATAGTGCGATAAAAACAAAAAAAAATGGAAAAACGTGTAAAAGCGAAAACGTGTAAAACAAGTACCGTGTAAATCGGGGGATAGGTGTAATATAAAATTAAAACATACATGCTAAAAAGGTATAACTTCCTTAAGCCTTGTCTATGAATGTATATATTATAATAAAAGTAAATTATATTGATTTATTACATAATAATTAGCCGTCAGAATGGGAGTTTTTTTAAAACTTATTTGCATATATGAAACACTAGTATATAAGTGAAATTGTACTGATATAAGGTGGATACATTAAGAGATAGACTTCTCGTGATTGTTCAAATGAAAGTTGATGATGGTTTGCGCCATCTGTCAGGAAAAAAAGAGAAGACCTGGAAAACGACATGGATAGCCTGAGAATGACGAAAGATATTTCGCGTTTTGTATATAGAAGAACGTAATTCAAGCAAGGAACAAAATCACCGATTAGTTGACATTTATTCCGAGATGACGCAATCAGCAACTTTCAAATGCACGATCAGGAGATGCCTTAATTTATACTCAAATGATAAACATGATAATCATATCCTGATCGTGAAACTGAAAGCTGATGTCTTGCGCCATCTGTTGGAATAAATATGACCTAATCGTTGATTGTGATCTCTTCTTGTATTACGTTATGTACAAAACGTGAACTATCAGTATAGTTTGTAAGTTCAGTTATTCCCTGTCTATCTATCTAGTTTTCTCTGTAATAAAGTATTTTCTTATATTTCCCCCTTGAGATATTGTCACGGTCGCATTCGGCTGTTAACTGAAAGGTTGGTGGTTCGAGCCCACCCGGGGATGTTGTTTTTTTTTTTAATTTCTTCGGTAGTATAGTCGTTATATAGTATTCCCGCGTGTCATGCGGGTGACTGGGGTTCGATTCTCCGCCGGGGAGTTTTTTTTTTTTTTTTGGTTAGTAGCCCGTAAAAACCATATTGTCTCTATTGTCACGGTAGTGATGCCGAGGAATCATTTAATTAAGATAAATAAAATGCTTATTTATATATATTATAAATAAAAAGATTTTTTCTGCTTGATTTTTGATTATCTTGAGGATTATGCTATGGTAATGAAGTCGTGGTTAAAATCTTGAAAGTATAATAATAAAAATAATATTGATGAGTAATTGATTTAATGGAACTAAAGGAATATATAAAAACATAATTTGATAAAAGTACTGCCTGGCTTAAGGCGTAAGAATCAAAAAATTAAAAACTTATTTACATAATGTACAAAAAGTTTGAGCCGGCCATCGGGAAACAACAACAATGAGTTTTATAGGGGAAGCGTTACCTCTGGCGGTCGATTTATCAGAGTATTTGAATCTATGAAATAAAATTTTAAATAAAATAATATTTTAATATAACATATATATATAAATAAAATAACACTAGTTGTACAGTTATAAGATCTCAATCTACAACTAGTAGTAGTAGTAACAAGTAGATAACCAACCCAGGTAACTCCTGGAGCGTATCCATAGATCACCCCGGGCTGTCCTGTGGTTTAGGTCTTGGTAGCCTTAGTGAACCAGTTCACCAAGTGTTTCCAGGCCGGTTTGTTTCTTGGTAGATTCAATAAGGCAGTGTCATTGAATGAGGGCAGTCCAAGAAGTATAGCCAATCACTGTAGTTGAAATGCTGGACAGCTGAAATCATTTAAAATAATAATCACAAGGTACATTAAACAACAATTCACATGAGCAGACTAATTTATTTAATCAATGATCAATTATCAATTATTTTATTTCCAAAGCGCTATATCCCGCAAGGGATACTTGCGCCAAACAAGGAGAAAAGTTTATTTACATAAGTTATTTACATTATTCAACGCATGAAAACACTAGAGATCCAAATTTACAGCTTCCTCAAGGGGGGATACCAAGTAGATATATACATACATACATTTTTTGCTCGTTGCTTTTCCGCCGACATCATTATATATTATTTAAATAAATTATTAACTGAGACACACACACAATATTTTATGGATAAATTTAAAGACCGGTTCGAGTCCCTCTTGTATGACAGGTTGTGTTGAATCTATCCCTAATGTGGGTGCAGCAGCAACATGGGAGGGCTTATGTCCACCGAGGATAAGGTGCCTGAAATCCCCGAGCTCCCGGGACGTGAGGTGACCATCCACGTGAAGACGGGGGACCGTCGGGGAGCAGGGACCGACGCTAACGTCAGCCTGACGTTGTGGGACGAGCGGAACGTCAGCTCCAGGGTGGTGTCGCTCAACAAACGCTTCCACAACGACCACGAGCGTGGAACGACCACGTCCTACACTGTCATCTTGCCACAAGATTTCCACCGACTTGCCATGCTTGAGATCTGGAGGGACAACTTCGGCCTGGCTTCCCAATGGTTCTTAGAGCGGCTAGACGTCCAGGATGGTGACAAACTTGACATCTTCCCTGTCCACAGGTCAGTCAGCTCCCTATTTGCATATTGTCCAAACAAATACCCTGTGTAGTATGTTGTTGGATCGTTTTTGAAGACAACTCTCATATTTATAAAATTAATTTATTAAACTTTAAACATTTTTAGTTATAGAGAGAGAAACGAGTTGATTACCTCGTATTTTAAGCAACAGAAAATTATCTTATTTTACAACACATCGTTCTAACCAAATTAAACTTATGCAAAAAAGACAAAAAAGAAAATAAACAAATCAATGGTAGAGGGTAAGTTCCTATTTTTTACAAGCTTTCACACTCAAAGAATAATAATTTTCTTGCTTCATATGTAAAACATATATGTACAGATGAAATGTACGCGTAGATATATTGATAAAAAATCAACGATGTAAAGGCAATGAACAAATTGGCTCGAAGATTCGGTTTATCAACCTTTTACATATTTGATACATTTTATTAAGAGATATAAAATGAACTCATTAAACACCCAATCCTATTTTAGAAATATACATACAGAATTTATACTCAGAAAATATCAGCTTAAAATTTCAGTTTAAACATCTTAGATGACACTATGAAAGAATTCAGTTTTAGATAAATTTTTCCTCCCAAAAAAAAAAATACGCATTTTTTAAAAAACTAGACGTACATGTAAACATTTAGGGGGTTCACCTCTGATATATGTCAAGTCTTTCCATCTAATAATGTTTTTCATTGCAGTGAGGTCTGTGGATATATCAATTGATAATATACACTCATGGACATAAATTATTGGCCGAGGAAACGAGGGAAAGTAACAAAATAAAAAAATAATAATCTGTTCATAGAAAATAATAAATATTCTGCAACAAAATATATGTATGTGTTTGAGGGAATATATGTACGTTCTCGCGCGGTCTTTCATTATTATTCCATCCTCCCAGACTCAACCTCACCATGGAACTCCCTGGTGAACTGGTTCAACCCAACAATCAAAACAGGACGCGAGTAAAAGCGTTCAACACTAGTCCATACTAGTGACTCCCCGGGGAGTTGGTGTTCTGCGCTCCCTGGGTTATAAATATCTCTCTCTTTTTCATTATTCCCTCAAACAGCACCTTCCCATAATGTTTTAATTTTTTTTCCTGGCAAGGACAAAGGTTATAAATTTTCTTTCTGAAGTGTATCTTATTTTTATGAACTATTCGTGTACCGAGGACAAAAGTGTTACACATTGTGTTATCAGAGATCCTTTAATTTTTTAATAAGAACATTTTGGAACATAAGATGTTTTTCTTCTTCTTTCTTATCTCCACTCAATCATATTAGGGTATCAAACCTGCAAAGCTTGAGACGATATCTAATGGGAATGGATAGAGCTCATCAAAAGAGATTCCATCATGATTAGGTGAAGTAGAATGCAACTGCCTTTGTCATTAAGACTGGGAGCACTACTCAGTAGCAGGCCGACTTAGCTCCAGATGATGGCCACCTCTGACATGAAAAACAGACGCCATTTACAGCTGCTCCTAACATGGAGTACAGACTCATCCTGTATCCCTGGAGCCCTTACAAGGTACTATCAGCCAGGCCAGCTGAGCCCAGGTTTTTTAGTAAGCTTGTTACTGCTCCCCCTCCTCCTTTTTTATCCGGGCTTGGGAACGGCAGAGTTAATAAGAAAGAATAAGATTATTTTGAAACTGCGAGGTAACGTAGAGCTTCGCTATGGTCACATTAAAGCTGGAAGTTCCACAAGGATGACGACACAGGTGTTGTGGATATGATAATCATCACCATCAAACCTCTAGCTTGCGCTGTAACTCGACACTCTTGACAACTGGACGACAACATTCCTCTTATACTCATGTAAGCGGTCACGATATATCTTTTTTATTTTTATATTGTAACAAAGTATTTATTAATTTTATTGTTTTTATTAACAGAGTGGTCATTTTTATGTTTATATTTTGCTACTCTGTAAATTTCCCTCTTGGCTTATCTTTTGTTTACCATTCATAGTTTGTCCTTCCCTGAAATAAATTGTTGTCTCCTCCTGAATTTTTTGTCTTCCCTAATTTTCCACGTGGCAATATCAATACCTCACCTTTTTTCTATTTTTTCTTACTTTTCTCATGTTCTGCGTAATTAAGCAAATTTAGCCTTAAATACCCATTTATTGATTTCTCAGGAAGCCTCTTGGACCAAATATTAAGTCGTTGAGATTCAGCCTGCAATAAGCTGACAAAGGTTAACAGCCCACGAAACGCGTTCGTGGTTGGTTTTTTCTTGATTTATCAAGAATATGGGTTAGCTAAACATATTATGGAACAAGCTTAAATCAATTTTGTTGTCAGGATATGCCTTTTTTATTCAATTTTTAATACCTATTATATGCAAATAAGTATATATCGAGATTATGCAACTAAAATATTTGCATATAATTTGTTCTGCGCCACACGGTTGGAACAAAGGTGTCTCATTAAAAGGTTATTGGTGTATTTTTGAAGCTAAGCACCTTGTTATCCTAATTCCTATCAATAAATTCCAATAAAATGGATGGAATATATGAAGAAATAGAGAAAAAAAGCTAAAGATAGAGAAGTAATAATGACGTTAATGTATACTAAGATCGTTTAAAAAATAATTGATCTTAAGATATTTTTAATTTCCAAAGCGTAGATTTGCAAAATGCAAAAACCTTCAAAGATGTGTTAGGATATCGTGACAACTGCAATATAGCGATATTTTGAGCGCAACCATTATGTCCGTAAAAGAGGCAAAGTAAATTATTTTGAATAAGCCATTTTAGTTTATGAACAAATTGGTATAATGTATGCCATGTATTCCATGTTTTCTTCTGTAGAAGGACTTTCGTGGCAGAAGGCTAGAGAAGAAAAGGTTTTTTTTAATATACTTTTCCTTGGAGGCCTGATTGTTTTGACTTGTTATTAAAGTTTACATTTAAAATTTAATATAGTTTATTCAATGAAGATCAAAATTACATAAACATCACAATTAATTATATATCATAACTATTCATGATAAAATTGTGAAAAAGTGTTAAAATTACAAATATATTCTCACAATGAGTATCTTTTTTATTTAAAAAACGCTAGCTTTCAAGCGTTAATCGCTCTTCAACGGGTTTACAATATCGACTTGATCCTACCAGAAATATTTACAAAAAACTAACGCGCGCCGCGTGGATATTTATAACTGAAAATTTTGAATTGGTTTGTAATTTAACTATTTTAACTATTTTATGGAATATATCTATTTTAATTTTTAGGGCATCCAGAACCTATAAAATTGATCTGTTGATTTCTTCTGAGATATCGGTATTGTGATGGTAAATCTATTTTTCTGTTTATGCTGTTATATATAAAAAAAGATACTCATTGTGAGAATATAATTGTAATTTTAATATCATAACTATATAACATTAAGCCATCTATTTACATTTGGTCACCAGTCCAATATTTTTATTTTCACAGACTAAATTATGAGATTAAATGAAATATTATACAAAACAATTAAACAACTATATACATCACTGGTATTTATACTTAATATTGTGTGGCGAAGAAATAATTTATTATTTAATTTAATTATTCAATGAAAATATCTGGAAACAGATTTAATTTAATTATTCATTATAAAATAATGATCGAAATGTTTATTTGCGTGCTTGCTCAAGATTCTCTAGCTGTAGATAGTTGAGTTGTTGATAATTGTCGACTTGTCGTGCTGACGCCATCAATAAATACTTTCACATCTCCAGATATACAAAGACTTGATTTCTACGCTACAATATTGGTACAAGGGACATTTCATTGAACCAAACAATCTAATATCAATATGAGAGAATAAACTAAAAAACCTATATTTATAAAGATTTCAATAATTTCTTCACCAATTTTTTACCTTTTCATTTACATTCACGCCACATAGAAACCCATTGTTTAAATTCAACAAAAGTAATTCGCTTAGTAATTTTGTCCATTGTCAAGTAGTGTCTAACACAAAGAGATTCCAACGACGATCACAAACTGGAAAAATAAAGGGAAAAAATTATTATTTAATAAATTTTTCCTCATTGGCCGTGTCTCTATTATTGAATGCAGATTGTGCAAGAGTTGGAAAGCACTGGGGACATCTGGGTATCCCAGCAGAATGAGTCATCAGTAAGTTCCAGATGGGATTCACGGGTACTTGTCGGACACTGCTCTTCCCCGGGAAATTCCACTGTAATGTATCATCATCCCCGACATTGAAAATTCATCATCATTTGCCTACCATTATAAAATTATAACCTGTCTTTGGAATTCCATCTGGTTTCAAGCAAAACTGCACTCGCAAGATTGGTCGCCTCTTGACAAATTGAAAATTAATTTGGTTACAATAAAATTAAATCTTTCCTTTTTCTCTTATGCAAATTTAATTCTAAATAAAATAGTTCATTACTCTCTCTCTCTCTCTCTCTCTTTCATATATTTATCATTATATAATCTTATTTATTCATATTTATATTTATTCTGTATTTAACCATATATAATATTATATGAACATTGTAATGAATCAGTTTCAATCTCAATCTCTCTCTCTGCAATAAGAAGGAGATATAACCCAGGGAGCTCAGAACGCCAACTACCCGGGGAATGCAGCTCACCTGTATGGACTAATGCTAAGCGCTTTTACTCGTGTCCTGATTTGATTGCTGAGCTGAACCAGTTGACAAGGAAGTTCCATTCTGGGTTTGAGTCTGGAAGTTTGGACATAGATGTAGGGCTGAGGTGGGTCAGTCCAAGCAGGATAGACTCTACAATAAATTTTCTCTATATAATAAATACCTTTTATTGTGCAGAGCAAAGAAATATTTCATTCAGAATGTCTGCAATTTACTAAGATGGGGTTTTAAAATTTAATTATGTTTTCTTAATATAGGATATTTAACACATTTAGCCTTTGTGAGGGCTTAAAAAATAGCACGATTTTTCCTTTATCAAATTAACATTCTGCTGTCCTTAGCGCAATGTAAAATATTAGAAGGGCTTGGCTCATCAGTGGGGAACCCTCCCAGCGGTTTCATCAGTTTAATCCACAATACTGCTTTATATTTAAGACAACGGATTTACCACTAGACCTTATTTAAGACTAAAAGGTTTTTCAGTTCCAGAATCTCAAATAGAATTCTGATAAGAAAACTATTTGTAAAGAATATGTTTATCGCATTTATCTATAGAAAGAAAGACCACCTCTTCCGTCAAAGTAAACGCTTATGCTCGATGTCATATGTACTTGAAATATTGATGCAAATAATATTATAATTGAGTTAAATAAATTTAAAATATTTACAGAGTTTCTTTATTTAGATATTGGGAGTCAAGCTTTTTTGAAAATGTATTTCTGTGAATCTCTATTGTATGTGTGTTGCACGCCTTTGCGGAGCCAGTGTTCTGATGAAGCACGACCGCGTGAAATCTTCCCTCCCGATATCTAAATAGAGAAACTCTGCAAATATTTGTAAATTTATTTGAATATCAATGTCATTTATTGACAATGAGCGGAGAATAAGTCAACATTTCCATCGGTATCGCATTTAAGACCAATATTTGTAAGTTGGAGATATGCCAATGGTACAGTGTGTCATATTTTAGCATGCATGTATATTCATTAAGAATTTTCCCTTTGTTTAAAATTAATATTTTGCATTATAATCCGTTTTTCTCATATGTAAATATATCTATTTATTTTTTATTTATTTTATGTTCTTTGAAGTCAATCTCAGTTATGTAAATCGTGTAATTGGTATACATACCAGGCCTGCTTCAACATTTGAAATAATTCGGAAGCTGTTTTCCCTAATATAAAGCAAAACTCTATGCAGCTCTCGCTGTTTTTCAATACAGTCCATACTGAAGTTAGAAAATGTTCTGATATTCTCGAGCTTATAAATTCGAAAAAACGTGAGCGCGTGCGTCTGTGTGATCAATTTTTTTCTACGTGTTGATAAATGTTTTATCTATAAGGTCCTTATAAAATTATTTCATTAATTTGAATATTTTACGTGATCCAGTCTCATTCCTGGAAATTATTGATAACACCTTGTACATATATGCATACAGGTTGGCTTTTTGTCTGAATTTTCCAAAACTGGTGTTGCAGTCTATTCCTTATCACCAAAAATAAATATTTTACTAGGGTGATGCACAATGCCATCGTTCTGAGGCACCATTAAAGGGAGAGATCCTCTTTTAGTACACACACATATAAATTATGAAAAAGGCATCTCCTTATCGTGCAATTGAAAGTTGCTGATGGCTTGCGCCATTTTTTTTCACACACACACACACACACACATATATATATATATATAAACAAAGGCATATCCTGACCAGGAGCATATGTGATTTACAGAAGGCATAGCGTCATCTGGCGGAACAGAAATCAACTAAACATTGATTTAACCTGTTCTCTGATATTTAGCCAACCCAACTTCTTGATAAATCAAGAAAAGCCATCCACGAACGCGTTTCGCGCTTTTGGCGCTCGTCAGCGTGGAGTAGGCTGTACCACTGCAACCAAAAATATTTTTGATCCCAGTGGCATATATATATATGTATAATTTCCATACATATAGACTTTTATTACTATGAAACCGTGTTATAATTAATCTTACTCCTGTAGAAGAGATCCAAGAACCGAAAGCTCGAGTCAATTATATATTTTTTTGTAAGAAACTCTTCCCTGTGGATAGAAATTTTCTCTCTCCAATGATAATTTTATATCGTTAAAAATAACCCTTGTCAACCTTGAGTGGTAATATTTACTAGCCGGAATTTCGTCGACCCGTTGCAATCATTTTCAAGGTAGAACTTTGTAGGTCGAGATTTTGTCTCTTTAAAGTCACACATATCATAAGATATATGCAAAATAGTTTAAAAACACGATGTGTATGCAAATAAAAACGCTATTAAAATTTAAAGTAAATAAAATTAAACAATATAGAAACAACTTAAAAACTCAACTTCTCCCATTTTTTTATTAGAAATGTATTTAAGACTATCAAAATGACTATCATGCTTGCATTTGTTTTACTGTATCACACAATATTCAACAGTGAGATTTAACAACAGAATTAAGCTTATAAATAGGCTTTTACACGTCATACACTTGTCTAATATATGTTGTAATATATTCCAATATATATCTATGTACCCATGTGTTGTATAGATGTAGTGTAATTGCCAAAGGGCCAAATAAAATCGAGTGAGCTACAGTCGGCGCCGGAAAAGGGTCCGAAAAACAAGTCGGGTATGCCCCCTTCTTACGCAAACAGATTAGTCCGCTTTGAGACACGATTGACAGAACCCTCTAGACAGATCTCCCCTGACTGGCGTCGGCTACACTTGCTCTCTCGCCATCTCTGTGATGACATCCAACATGCCTCGTCCTTTTGTGTGATCCCAATCACGCCTGAACCCACTCTAATCATTGTGGTCACCACGACTGCAAACCAACATGCCACACTGCATTCATCCAAGAGCAACAACAAACCACATTACTACATATATATGTGAAAATAAGAAAAAAATATAAAAGAGAATATGGTTTTACGGGCTACTAACCAAAATGTATGATTTTCGAGCCTAAAATTGGATGTAACAATCAGACAAGCCGTAATGTACTGTAGCAAAGTACCAAGGTACTGCACGTCACCAAGGTTGTTCATAAAAAGGTTAGATTCCCCAGGCCAGGGAAGATTCAAGAAAGGTGTTGATTAGATAAGAAGATTAAATAAAACGGGAATAATTCAACAAGTACTGGGAAAAGATTGATTTTATTTTTGCAAAATTAAAAATAAAAAGGTTTTAGGCAAAAAAATTGTTTATAAAAAAAGTTTGGCTATATAACAAAAAAATTGAAATTGAGGTTTTATATCAAGGATTAGTAGTGAGGGTACCAGTACTAAGACAACCAACCACAAAAGTACATCAGAGATTGCATAGCGCGTTTAAATATTTAAAATATATATATAAATGGTCAGGTGTATATATATATAAACAAGTGTATGACGGGTAAAAGCCGATTTACTAGTATAAGTTTGGTTCCGTTGTGTTAAATTTTACTGTTAAACATATAAATATTGAGAGAAATTCGGAATAATAATCTCAAATATAAAATATAAAACTTCCTTCTACTCATTTTATTTTGTTTGTTTCTTTCTTACTCTTAATTATAAACAGCGCGCGCGCTTTTAATTATATATTTTTGAAATATAAAAGTAGCGTTAAAATTCTTATAAATTTCACCACTATACATGTTTTTCCTGCGAATAATAATAAAAAAATAAGTCGGTGGACGAGTGGGAAACACCCTCGATTCCCGACAGTCATGAACCGGGATTGAATAATCCCACATTAACATTTTGTTTAATATGTGAATAACCTTCATACATTATTCACTGTTTCAATTATCATAAACTAGGTTGTTCTTGTTGAGCGGTACCAAATAAAGTGATTTTAGAACCGAACGAATAAAAATACACTAAAATACGTTGATTTTTCCTTGATTTACCTTTTTGCATATTCGACTGAGTTCGTTACTCCTTCCCTAGGATGTTACGACATGGCAGTCGCCTCTATACTAATGAGGGTCATAGCCTCAAAGCCAAGTTGCATATACCTTTGAGAACAAAAAGGTAAAACCATTTTACATATAGGCTGATACATCAACCTCCTAAACCACGTTCTCCGCCGACATGGTTTAAATTAACAAATTATTCAATGACGTCACATGGCCTTAATAATGACTTCCGCTCAAGTAAACTTTATGAGGTTAATGACATGTTTGAAGATTGTTTTTTATCTTTATTTATTTATTCAATTTTCCAATCATAGGTTTTTACTTTCAAATTTTACTTTATTTATTTACCATCTACAAATGGTTTGTTTTTTAATTTTTTTACAAGCAAAAAGCTACCGAAAGTCAATAAATATTTTATCTGTCTTATTTCAGTAATCTGATTCCAATATCAACATGCATATCCATATAGATAATACATTAACAGAGTTTACAGTTGTAAGGTTTTAAGCAATCTCCTACAAAGATACTGACGCCAATACTGATGCCAAGCGTAGCTTAATGGTTAGGTGTACGGCTTCGTATTTCCACAACCTTGCTTCGAAACTTAGCCTGGGTGTTTTTTTTTTTTTTATAATAAAATATATATATATAATACAAAGATACTGACCAATACATATCGATCTATGTACCAAAATGTTCGTTATTTTTTTTATTTCTCGAACGTATCACGTATAACCTGTCACATGGAGTTTTGTATCTTTAGTATTAGGAGGAAATTATAGTATGATGTGTTTGTGTGTTATGTGTATTACAATGCAGTTATTTAATTGTTTTTTTTTTTTTGTATAAGTTACCACATCTCTCTCTCTAACTCCATACTTATTCATTATTGTATTTAACATAATATAACCTTATATGAACGATATAATAAAATTAGTTTCAATCTCTCTCTCGCTTTTAATCAAATATGTACTCAAAAATTCGAAACTATTATAGACGCGTATGATTCTTTTTAAAATAAAACAATTTCTACTGCCCTTACATTTTGAATTTTGATAACAGATGGCGCGCTAATGTATCATAAGATATGTACTATTAACATTAAATTTGCATATGCACATAATGATCTATTTTTGCATATTATACAGAGTACAGTAGAACTTCCATGAGTGGACATTCTCTATCGCTTGCGAAAACCTCTATATAAATAGCTCATAAACCAATGTAGTTAAATCCATTTTTAAATATATTCTGAGTTTTATAAGTTTTAATAGCATGCATTAAATTCTCTTTTTTTATTACAATAGTTTTTTTTAACTTGTTGCTTGGGTCTCTAGGTCAGATATATAACAAATCTATATTTCAGAAATATGTTTGAAACCGTCAAATAAGTAGAGAAAACCAAAATTATAGGTTGAATTTTGATTTGAAAAATCTTTGACATCGCCGGTTGTCTATTTTATTTTATTTTTTTAGAAGACAGAGGCAATTTTGTTCACACTCGGTTATCTCGTATGTCTTCAATAAAGGTCACTGTAATATCTTTCAGAGTTATTGTCTGAATCCCGATATACATGCTAAAAGGCACAACTTCCTTAAGTTTTGTCTATGAATGTAAAACTTAATGAATCATTTACATATTGATCCATAGTATTATCTCAGTATATAAAGTCATTACTATATTATCTATACAAAAATATATAAACCAAGTAATAAAAGTTTTTGGTTCAATCCAGATTGTTCGATAACAATTCAGCAAAAAGAAAAATTACGTATCTTAACAGAATGTCCTAATGCAATGTCCTTTCTTCTCCTCCCTCCAGACTTTACGTGTCATCCCGGATCGAGCCTCTTGGCCGCCGTATGAAAGAAACGGGAGCCAATTAGAAACTGTTGCAACATTAAGTTGAACTTTGACCGAGTGGTGTGATCCGGGGATTCCCCTGGTACAGGTAGGGGCATGTAGTGGGGACAACCTTACTCACCCTAATGGAATTTATCCCAAATACACAGACCATCATAATCATAATATTTAAAAATTTAAACTACTTTTAATGCGTATATATTTTATAAATAAATCTATTTTGGTGTTACTGCCCTCTCATTATTTATTTTATTACAGTAAGATATATCGTTTTGAAAATATAGCAATCCATATTTAATTCATTAGATAATAAAAAGGTATATATTGGATTTAATAAAAGATTTATTTTGCCAATATTTCGGCTGGCCGAACGCCAACCTTTATCGAGGCATTACATCTTTGTATACACAAACTCAGCGCCCCTGTGTATACACTGTATACAAAAATGTAATGCCTCGATAAAGGTTGGCGTTCGGCCAGCCGAAATATTGGCAAAATAAATATTTTATTAAATCCAATATATGCCTTTTTAATATCTAGTAAGATATATATATAGGTTTTTAACTTTTAATTAGACAATTTTAATTTATATTTAGACATTTTTCATTTTAATTTAGACATTTTTCATTTTAATTTAGACACATGGGCTTTTTATAGAAAAGTAAATATGTCTAAATTAAAATGAGAAATGTCTAAATATAAATTAAAATTGTCTAATTAAAAGTTAAAAACATATATATATATATATATGTAGAAAAGTGTTTTTATTTAAAAGAAACACGTCAAAAATATTGGTAAATTAAATTTATAAGTTCTATCTATCGATATAAATTTGTAACAAATAAATTTACTGACAATATCAGAGTAACGAATAAATTTGTATTATTTCTATCCTAATTTACAGCATTATTTTTCCCTCAAAATATCCGCGAGCGCCTGAAGAAGTGTTGTTTACAAATATAAAGACAATTGACGATTGGAAATAACATTCATGGATAAAATTTAAGGAAGGTATACTTTTTAGTAGTATATCGGGATTCAGACAAAATTCAAAACTCCGCCTTTGCCGGTCCCAAGCCCGGATGAAAAAGGAAGAGGGGGAGCAGTAACAAGCTCACTAAAAAACCTGGGCTCAGCTGGCCCGGCTGATAGTACCCTGTAAGGACTCCAGGGATACAGGATGAGCAGCGTTTGTACTCCATGTTAGGAGCGGCTGTACATGGCGTCTGTTCCTCATGTCAGAAGCAGCCATTTCTTTTGGAGCTAAGTCAGCCTGCCACTGAGTAGTGCTCCCACAGTCTTGATGAAAAAGGCAAACGCATTCTACTTCACCCAGTGTGGAGATAAGAACCACCACATATGTAACTAAACCAAAATCGTGTAGTTTATTGGAATGTTTATTTAGAGCAACTCAAACTTGATTGAGAGAGAGATTTATTAAATTTTCTTTAATGGGATACCTTTATATATCGTTTAGATATTGACATTTCAAAATTATTTAGAAATAGGATTTGTTAGAGGAACGGTTTAAAAAAAAAGGCCATGGTAAATTTGGACATTTCTAATGATGTCTACCTATATCACCCGGATAGGTTCAACCTTTTTAACCTTTGTTTTCTCCATTTCATGGGAAAATGTCCACGAAACCATTAACTGATTGTGTAATTCTCCTCATACTGCCCCTCCTAGAGAAAATTCTACTTGGAATTAATGGTTTTCTTTTTGACCCGGGTGGTTGTATTTTTAATGAACGTGTGGAGGCATCTCCATGACATTCTGGAGTTTCTGGGAAAACTTGCTGTGTGCGGTTTGATTGTTTGCAAATTTAATGGTATATTTGCATATTAACACATATATGCAAATAATTGTTAATCAAAACGTTTTTATTGACATCATAACTGCAGCTTTGTAATTTAGCAGGAACAAATTGCAAGATTATATACACTCATGGGCAAAACTTAATGAGGTTGTACCTTTTAACATGTATATCGGGATTCAGAGAATAACTCTGAAAGATATTACAGTGACCTTTATTGAAGACACGAGATAACCAAATGTGAACAAAATTGTCTCTGTGCCTATGTATGGATATAACATAATATAAAGTTGCGGGAGAATGATATTCATTTACCAAAAGTGACACCTCTCCCTTTAAAAATTCATTAAAACAATGGTGATAACAGATATTAAGCCAAAACATCAGTTTAGACAAATTAAGACAAAATTCAACAACCTGTATAAGTTTGTTTTACTTGAAAAAGGGGAAAAACACGTTTAATAGTTTTCTATACAATATGTAAATACAGTTAAACCTGTCTATAGCGCCCCCTCTAAATAGCGCCTTCCTCTATATAGCGCCCGATTTTAAACATTAAAATGTAAACATTTTACATTAAAAGTGACCTGTCTATAGCACCCCCTCTCTATAGCACCCTATTTTGGTGAGTCCCAAGATGAGGCGCTATAGACAGATTTAACTGTATGTAGATTCAATTTTAAAACTGCGCCACAAAATGATTCATTACAATCACACTACAACTATAGGATTGACTTAATATCCGCAACAATTACACAAGAGAAACAAGTTTTTATTTTTAATATTTTTTCTTTGCCACTTCTTGATAACGATTTTCCGCTTGCAAGAAATGAATCCTTTCTAAATACTCAAGGTCGTTTAGAGAATTTTTTCACTAAATATTTCGAAGAATTAGAAATATGGCACATACATGGCTTATACATGAGTCATATTGAATTAATTTCTTTTAAAATGTTTATTTTTGATTCTCTCTCATCGGATGACTTTGAGATGAAGAGTAAAGCCCGTTCAATCTCTATTTCACTACCTATGTAAATAACACAGGATGATTATTACCTTATCCAATTGGGAGAATCTGTATGGGGCAAGTCCCTAATAAAGCCTTTTGTGTGATTCTCTCTCATCCTTTTGATACCTAATAAGATATAGGTGACTCTTTTCTTGAATTCATTTCTGCAATGCGCAGCATGAAATATATGTAAAGTTGGTAAGTTCGCTCGAGGTGAACTCGGGCGAAGCCATTCTGTTAGATTCTTCAATAGAAAATAGGATGAGAGGAATACACAGTTGAGCAGGCCATCAGCGATTGTGTTATAGGTCTACTCGAGCTGTACATTTCTAAATCAACCTAACCTAACTTAAACTAACCTAATTTAACCTATCTAAACCTAACCTAACGAATTAATATATACTTGGTGATACATTGCAACCAGTTGATCAACAGAAATGAGTATGTCTCACCGAAAATAGTCATTTTTAAGAATTATTTTCAACCTCAATAATGTGTATTCAAAAAATAATCCACATATTCACAACTAGCGCTAACTATATGTAAAACACACGATATGTTCCCCATGACGTAGAAATTTGTAGATAATATATTAAAATATTGATTTACCTTCTTCGCAATACATTTCTTCAATAATATACACTCATAGATAAAACTTAAGGAAGAGTAAAGTCTGTAATGCCGACAGTCGTCTGTTTTTTTTTTTTTTTTTATGAGACAGAGGCCATTTTGTTTACACTTGGTTATCTCGTGTGTCTTCAATAAAGGTCACTGTAATATCTTTCAGAGTTATTGTCTGAATCCCGATATATACATTCTAAAAGGTATAACTTCCTTAAGTTTTGTCTATGGGTGTAGACTTGGTTATCTCGTGTGTCTCCAATAAAGGTTACTGTAATATATTTCATATTTATTGTCTGAATCCCGATATACATGCTAAAAGGTATAACTTCCTTAAGTTTTGTATATGAGTGTATTATATGAGATTAGCAAGGACTTTTGAATTGAACACTCTCCTTCAGTATAAATATTAAAAATAGATGTTTTGTGGGGTTGGTTGGTGGGTGAGGGGTATAAACTGTTGATTTTCTACAACCAATGACCCGGGATCAAATCCTGCATTAGACACTTTTTTTTTCTAAAGAAAAAAAGTCTTCAATGGCCTCCGATTCTTGCAAAAGTCTAACCCCACCAGTGAGTATAAGTATAAGTAACCAAACGGGGCTTTGACACACTTGTAAGTATCAAATCCGAACTGTTGTTCACATGTGTAGACATGTGATGGCACTTACAGTTAAATGCAGTTTTAATAATATAAAATTCAACAACATTCTATCTAAAAAAAATAAAAGTTGATACAAAATTTAAAAACTATAAGATTATCAGTCGGACACATATGTCGTGACCAGAATACCTTTAAATAATTTATTTAATTACTTAATTACCTCCTCGTGTGGTGTATCAGTCTAAAAAAGAGAAAAGATCGTCTGATTAAATATATATACAAGATGGCGGAGAAGTGAAAAGTTCTTTTGTTCGAGTTTATTGACATTTGGATTTATAACTCTGCGTGATGTTGCCAGATCTTATCAATTTAATCATTACTCTGTGACTTGGAATAATAATTCTATAAAGTCACGTAGAGAAATTGTCAGACGACACAAACGAAGGATGCCAATTTATTTTAATCAAAATATAATTACTAACTTATTTACATAAAAATAAAAAAGAGACAAGAATAGAAATTTACTTATTAACAAATATATCAAAATTAATAATATTGAAAATAGAGAAATCCATAAATAAATCTTTAATTAAAAAGGAATATATTGGATCAAAAAATCATTTATTTTACCAATATTTCAGTAAAGGTTGGCGTTCAGCCAACTGAAATATTGGTAAAATAAATAATTTTTTGATCCAATATATGTCTTTTTAATTAAATTAATAGTATGTGAATAAAAATAAGTAATATTGTTAAAATTTATAATAATAATTTTTGTTAATTTGTTTCTTATGATATTTATTCATCAAATATTATCTCTACACACAAAGACCTTACTACAATGATAAAAATTATTAGATGAGTCAAGCCCTCTCATTTAATAATTTTTATCATTGCAGTAAGAGGGTCTGTAGATTTATTCAATTTCTTACTCTGTGTTTCTGTCGTATATATATTAATCACAGGTAAATATAGGCGCTAACCAAAAAAAAAAAAAATTCCTTTGTTTAATATTGGTTTCCCTTTCATATTTTGTTCTCTCTCTTGTAAATCAATAAATATAATGTTTAATTAATAATATTCTTGGAATCAGTTTCATTAAAAATTCTAAGCAAAGTCAACAGTTTCTATTGCCCTCTATCACTTTAATTATGGAATATGGAAAAAGGGACAAAAGATTTACCGAAACGTTTTTTAAGCATAAAATTAAATAAAACCTCTTCTAAATTTGTGAAATATATTTCTTACAAGAATGATCCAAGCAGCAAATAATTTTACAACACTATAGATTTATTGAGAATAAAATAGAATATCGAACCATTTAAATATATTAATTTGCATAACAACAATAAGAGAAATTTTCTAGAAAGTCAATGAACACGTGAAGCGAAATATAAAACTTCCTTATCCCTGATTTATGAGAAACGAAGACCAATTTTTCAAGAACACCAACATGCCGTTGCATATTTCCGGGAAGTTCTTGTAAAAAAAAAAGATCAAGATTTGGTAGATCGGTTGACAGAATTAACTGTCACCAGTTTGCTGATCTCAAGACATAATCTATGAAATAGTTCGGTAGGAGATCGTGGATTCAGGAAGACTAAGATCAAGTGACCTTTCCAGTAGAATTTATAAGAAGGAGGAAATTAATGGATTCGCCTAATGGCATGGTCCATTTGGATGAGGAAAGCGAAGACTAGAACGCGGCTGATTCCACACTCGTCTTTTCAGTGATACACTAACCTTGACGTATGCACGGGGTAGCCACTGGACATGTGTCGGACCTGGAGGCTGTTGTTAGGTTCTGTGCTGTCTGAAGTATAAGAGCTCCATCTATGCTTCCTTCGTGCGGTGAATCTGTATAAGATCGGTGGTCTTAATAAAGCTGTGTGTATGCAGGAAAAGTTTTCATACAAAAATATTTTATTCATTAAACAAGAAAGCAAGCTTTCGAATTTACGCTCTTTAACGGGCTACTGAAATCCTATTTGCACATTGGCCTGTTAAAGAGCATATTCTTGAGTGTGACCAATGCGAAGCAATTATATCTCTGGAATTTGCTATCAACACTTCAAAAAAACAGTATTTAAAATAATCAGAAAGTGATGTGAAATTAAGATAATGGTTTGAGAATAGAGTAATGGAATAAACAATGTTCTCAGATTGAATGTTGAAGGACCAATATACAAAGCAATTATATTTCTGGAATTCGCTCTCAAGGCATTAAAAAAGTGTTAAAAATACATAAAGTAGTGTGAAATTAAGTAAAATATTTGAGGATAATGTCCTATAATTAGAAATTTGGTTAAATTGAATGTTATTAGACCGATACGCAGTAATTATATCTCTGGAATTCTCTATCAAGACATTAAAAAACAGTATTTAAAATAATCAGAAAATGATGCGAAATTAAGATAATGGTTTAAGAATAATGTCTAAGAATGAGAAAGGTAATCAGATTGAATGTTGAGGGACCAATGCCAAGCAATTATATCTCTGGAATTCGCTATTAAGGCATAAAAACCGTATTAAAAATGCATAAGAGGTGGTGTGAAATTAAGTAAAATATGTAAAATGGGATGATGGGATGAGCAAGGCTGTCAGATTGGCTGCTGCAGGTGGTTGTTTCCCGTGACGGTGCAATCGTTCCATTCTTCTGCAATGATGAGTCATACCCCTCCTCACACCACTTAACTAATAGCGTGAATTCCTTTCTTTCACATCACTCACCCATTCACAGATACCTAGGATTGAAAATAGCTATCACTCGGGACCCTCGAGGGCCGAAAAGATACCATGCTATCTCTCTCTCTCTCCTTTTATTAATTTTCTATTAAATAAAAACTTATATAAAAAAGAGTGTACCTGTATCTGAGAAAGAAAAACATTTTTTTTTCCACAAAATATTTTGAGGAATTTCTCCTTCTTTATCAATTTATTGTATGATAAACTTAAAGATAATTTACAAATTCTTGTAGATCACATGGAAACAACTTTTTTGGAATAGAAATGGAAATAAAATTGCTTATTTTTTGTTTCACATATCCAGGTACACCCTTTTTTATCTACTTATATAATTGCCTTATTCTGTCTGTATGTCTGAAGCTCACGGATAGAATGCGCGCCCATTGGCTGCCGGCGAACACGTGTCCTCCCTGTCCCCCTCTAGACAACCCTGTTATCAGCAGTGTGTTACATCCACCTGTCTATAGCGGCCATTCTAGACAACCCTGTTATCAGCAGTGTGTTACATACACCTGTCTATACAGACCACCCTGTCTATAGCGGTCACTTTAGGCAACCCTGTTATCATCAGTGTGTTACAATCACCTGTCTATACAGACCACCCTGTCTATAGCGGTCACTTCAGGCAACCCTGTTATCAGCAGTGTGATACATACACCTGTCTATACAGACCACCCTGTCTATAGCGGCCACCCTAGACAACCCTGTTATCGGCTGTGTGATACATACACCTGTCTATACAGACCACCCTGTCTATAGCGTCCACCCAAGACAACGTTTGTAAAATATATTCGCACTCGGGTAAACCCCGGGCGTTGCCCGGGCCATTCGTCTAGTATGAATATATTCAATGGATGACCTTTTGACTCAAAAACTTCTTAGCCAAAGAGAAAAAAAAGTACACACACAAAACTTTTTTTAAGACAATTGACTTTTCCCGAGAGGTGCCCTCTGACCGGAGACCAATTAATTAGTAAAAAAAATTGAAATTTTGATGATGAAATCTGTCCTTTGTAGAGAGGCGTCCTCTAGTAGGAGTGTCCATTCATGATATGATAACCTTGACATATGTACGGTGTGGCCACTGGACATGCATCGGACCTGGAGGCTGTTGTTGTGTTCTGTGCTGTCTTGTGTATCTTATCTGTATTTCCTTTCTGCGGCGTGAATCTGTATAAGGCTGGTAGTTTTAATAAATCTGTATATCAAAATTCGAAACTATTTTAAGCGTGTATGATTCTTTTTGAAATTAAACAATTTCTACTGCCCTTACTGCAATGAAAAAAAAAATAATGGGAGGGCCTGGCTCATCAGTGGTGGACCCTCCCAGCGGTTTCGCCAATTTACTGTCAATTTACTGGCGAATTTTCTAAAATTTCAAACTTAAGATCATTCGCTAATCAAATTTAAAACTTCTTCACTGTTTTTATTGAATGATTAATCATTATTATTATTTTTTAGAGTAGTGTCATATCTTGATCAGGAGGACTTAGATGTATGTAGGACACAGTATATTGACGTCACTGTACAATGTGACAATGCATGTGTAGGTGGATCAAAGCAGGCCGCCACTACTTTCTCCAGAAACATGATTGTCATCTACCTCAGTATGACCCTCACCAGGAATGTCGCCGCAAGGAACTAAGGGAGAAGCGCCATGAATACGAATATCTTGTCCGAGTGAAAGGTGGACCTGTCCAGGTAAGTCTTCCATAGACAATTGACAATTAAAAATGATTTATTGACATCTTGTCAATTACATAGTTACACAGCACACACAATTATTAATAGAAGGATAAAATTATGTGAAAAAATGAACATATAAACGCTATGTACAAGGATTATCTACAAGGTGATAACGATATAGAGTACGATGGAATACCGGGTCTTCAGCGACACTGTGCATTTCTTCCATAGACACCTCGATCACTGCAGCATATAGAATGGACGAGGCTATAATATATATATGTCGTACCACGAGCAGTAGCAGTCATGGGGCCAAATGGTTTCAAGTGGGTAACATGAAGGACGAGGCAGGTTGGATGATACCCAAAGAGAGGCTAGCGACTGAAGACGCGAAAGGTCGAGGAGGGTGTGATCTGTAAGAGTGGAAGATATGATCTTTTGTTGTCCAGCAGCGGTGTCGTAAAACTTACTAACGACTTATGGAAGTTCCACGGGAGGATAAAAATGACGTAATATTGACGAAACTGAACTGGACCTCGCTTTGCCTGGGTGTGGCTACCTCTCAATAAAAGTTTATTGCTTTGTTTGTGATTACATGATAGACAAGCTGGCGTGTTAAAGTTTATCTACATTTTGGGGCTGTTACACTATTTATAATTATGGTACATATGTAAATGTTGTGTAAATTTACATATATTAATACCTATATTTTTATCAAATATTTAATATATTTACATTTAGTTATATATTCATATATGTATCATTATATATATAATATTTTTAATATTAAAAATAAAGAAGGCATATCCTGACCACAAGCACATGTGCTTTTTAGATAGCAGAGCGCCATCTAGTGAAGCAAAAATAAACTAACGTTTATTTAACTTGCTCCCGAGTGATACGACATATATATATTATAGCCTCGTCCATCCTATATGCTGCAGTGACCGAGGTGTCTATGGAAGAAATGCACAGTGTCGCTGAAGACCCGGTATTCCATCGTACTTTATATCGTTGGTCACTTATACATAATCAATATTTTTACTATATATTGGATTTTTAAACCTACATAAACTTATATGGACGTTATAATAAAGTAATATCCCTCTCACTACAAAGGACGTAAACTAACGAACTAACTGTCTTACAGAGCAAGATCCTCCCAGAAGACGAGCAATTCTCCCACGACTACAAGGTAGGTGTCGCCCCCGCAGTCTTGTCCTACTTTACCTAACTGTGTCCCATTTTATAAAACTTCTATACAGTGTGTCGCTCATAGATATATCACTGCAATAAGAATAAAGCACATAAAGATCACATAAAACAAAGCTAAAACCTTTTTTCCCACTTTCACTTTTTCAACAAATAACATTATTGTCAAGACAATACTTCATTAATAAGATTTCCACCTTTATTGAAAAAGGACGACATTAGGTCGCCGAAACGTCAAAAGGACAATAAACGTTTATAAAAAAGGTTGACGAAGTCTTCACAACTTGAATTAATCAAAATCCAACCTATATAATTATGATATTCTCTATAAAATAGTTAAATTATAATAGGTTAATCTAATAATGAATATTCTGTCTCACACGATATATATATAATTGTACAATATATTTTAGAATTTTAAATGCCGCGCTTTTGGAAATCAGAATTCCTGAAGCTTAATAAAAGCTGGAGTATAATCTTCAGTGCTTTAAAAAAATTATTTGATTTTTTTAATTAAAATATCATACAGATGACCTAACAGATGATATTTTTATTTTTAAAAATGATAATAATACAGTAGACCCTTAAAAAAGACATCACCTAGTTGCAAAAGTTAAAATGTCCTTTACGGAGAGGTGTCCTCTTACCTGTCCATAAAACCCAAAAGTAAGAAAATTAATGTTTTATAACACTTATTTGATGATTTCAAACATATTTATGTTTAGTTTTGATACATGTCTGACATAGAAAAAACGAAACAACGAATAAAAAAAATCCTTTAAAATAATTTTAAACAATCTCTTTCTCTCTCTCTTACTAAAATTTACAATAATCATAATATACACTCATGGACAAGACTTAAGGAAGTTGTACCTTTTAGCATGTATATCGGTATTCAGACAATAACTCTGAAAGATATTTGATACACAGTGACCTTTATTGAAGACATACGAGATAACCAAGTGTGAACAAATTTGTCTCTGTCTGCTTAAAAAATAGATGACCAGCGATATTAAAATATGAAACTTCCTTAAGTTTTGTCCATGAGTGTGTATATATTGTAACGTAGAAAATTAAGAAAGACAAACTTCAGGCTTACCTAGCAATTTATTTAAGACACAAACTAAAATTGATAAAATACAAGAGAAGCAATGAGGGAAGTTTACGCAGAGTAATAAAATATATAAACATCAAAATTAATAATCTGTTAACTTTATTTTTCAAAAAGGCTAAAGTTTTTCTCCAAAAAGTGTAGCGAATGGTCAGTCTATTTACATATTTTCAACATCGAAATACTAATACAGTAAAAGAAAACAAAGATATTTACAATTGTAATCTTGACTCTTCTGTGATCAGTGCAAATAACTTTATTTTTCAAAAAGGTTACAAGTTTTTCTCTAAAAAGTGCAGCGAATGGTCAGTCTATTTACATATTTTTATTTACAACTTCAATAAGTACCAACAGTAAAAGTAAACAAAGATATTTACATTTGCTATCTTGACTCCTGGTCAGTGCTGTGGCCTTTGCCGTTATGGTCTCCTGATGTCCTGCAGCTCTCCAGTAGTCTTTCTATGGCCTCTCCTAGTGGCTCCTCGATAAGATGGTCCCCTGGCCTTGATCTATTCTTGTCTGTCAGATATTCTGTTAATAAAAATAATATTTGCTACAATTTGGTTTTAAGAGTTTCTTATAGAGATGTCCAGAAGCGAGAGAGTGTGTCCAGTGATGGAGGTTGTACTGTATGTTGTGTCACTGAGTGTCTAACAACGGTTGTCTCTGGTGACAGTGGGACATCATTAAAAGCAAGAGCAAGATGATGGTGGATACGAAGATCATCAAGTGGTCCACGGATAAATGGGAGTCCATCACGGACCTCAAGAACTGCTACAAGTACAGCCTGGGGGACCCTCACGTAAGTCCTTGAACACACACACAAACCTTTATTAAGACAGAGAGTCTTATACCTTGATTCATCACACCAAGTCTGATATGTTAATAAAGTAAAAAAAGTGTGTTAGAGTTATATTTAATTTTTTGTTGTTGTCGTATCCAATCTCAGATGTCTCCATGCATCTTTATAATATCAGTCGTAATGTTCCCTATTTTGGGTGTGTAAAGCTGCTTTTCTGGGTCCATGTCAATTTTGTGTTGTTGTCGTCGTGTTAAATGTAGAGCCTCAGATGTCTCCATACATCTCTTTCACAGCAGTCGCAATGTTCTCTATCTTGGGTGTGTAAAGCTGCTGTTCTGGGTCCATGTCAATTTCCTGTTGTTGTTGTTGTTTTCGTGTTAAATGTAGAGCCTCAGATGTCTCCATACATCTCTTTCACAGCAGTCGCAATGTTCCCCTTGGGTGTGTAAAGCTACTGTTCTGGGTCCATGACAATTTTCTGTTATTGTCGTCGTATCTAATGAAGAGCCTCAGATGTCTCCATGCATCTCTATCACAGTAGTGGCAATGTTTTCTATCTTGGGTGTGTAAAGCTGCTGTTCTGTGTCCATGACAATTTACTGTTGTTGTCGTCGTGTTAAATGTAGAGCCTCAGATGTCTCCATGCATCTCTAACACAGCAGTCGCAATGTCGTCTATCTTAGGTGTCTAAAGCTACTGTTCTGGGTCATTTTCTGCAAGGCTGCGGCCATTGCTGAACATGAGAATATGTGGGTAGATGCTAGTTTCACACCAGGACAGTTGTTGCATGTCCTATAGGTTCTTGTGCCATATGGATGTATTGTCATTCCTTTATAGTGTTTTGTTCTAAGTCTTGTTATTGTCTTTGTCAGTTTTTCTCTCTGAGTTTATGTCTCATATTTGACTTTTACATTTAATGATAATCATACAAATGGAAGGGGGTAGATGGACTAGTGGTCTAAACCGTTGATTTTTGACCGCTACCACCCCGGATCGAAACCCGCATATATTTATATATGAATATAAGCAAAATTATTTTCAAAACTTAATTCTGTTGACGTTATGTGGCGCTGAGTTTGTTGTTGACACACATTAAATATGTGATAACAACTTGATAAAGGTTGGCGTTCAGCTAACTGAAATATTGGTAAAATAATTGATATTTTGATCCAATATATGCCTTTTTAATTAAAATATATATATTATATATAAAGAAATAAGATTTTCTGCTTGAATTTAGATCATGTTGAGGATTATGGTAATGCAGTCGTGGCAAAAATATTTAAAAGAGTTTTGATTAGTGATTTCGTTATTTGAGCTAAGGAATATATATGTAGTAATCCCGAGATGGAATGTGCTGGGCAGTCGTGGTAGTGGGTGCGTGATGGGATTCCCGCGCTGGGACAGCAAGAGACAGAGGCAGGTCTAGAGGGTAACTCCAAAAAGTAGAGGAAGACCACGGACGTCACGGATGCCCTAGCCTAGAAGGGGGGATGAGAGATCTGACCGACCGTATGACAGCGTCGCTCTGAAACAATTAAACAACTACTAACTTTGTCCCATTTTGGGGGACCTTATATATTGGCCTCTGACGAGTTCTGATTGGATCCCGTAATCACGCCACCTGTCAAGCGCTGGGTTATTAATTATGTCTGGCCACGTGTCGGCCACCTGCTGACGGGGGAATGAACTCATTAGCATAAACACCTGTTAGTCTGGGTTGTTTATCATGTCTGGCCTTTGTCGTCTGGACTATGGCGTCGTCTGATCTACCTTTACCTCTTTGCTTTATTTGTCACTTCTATTGTTCGATACATATTTTTATATACAGATATGGGGTTTTATAATAAATATTAGAAGAAGGTTGTGCTCTATCTACCTTAAAATATACTACAGAATGTGTCCCCGGTGATGTAGGTTTGGTTGGGGGAATGACATGTAATGAATGATAACCTAACAAACCTATTATAAAAAATAAAAGAAATAATTTGTATACAAATTAGTTAAAATTATTATGAAGTTACAAGTTAAAAAGAGAAAGATGTTGTAAGGGTGGTGTATCAATAAAAACGTACAAAATGAATGATAAAAGATTAAGAGAAGGTATATAATACAAAATGATAACTATGGTAAAATGAATCGTACAAGGAAAAATATCTTATTGTATTAAAGATGAGAGAAAAAATTAAGTTAGTTTATTAACTGAACGTATAATGTGACGCTAAGGTTGAAAAAGGGAAAGGGGGTATCTGAGCATGTTTCTGCAAAAGTAGTATCCCAAGCATCCTGCAATGCAATGCGAACTTGTATAAGTGAGGCATTGTTTTCATTAACA
>CP092870.1:97061866-97095803 GCA_030710605.1 Cordylochernes scorpioides
AATGTACCTAGTGTTTAGTTGTTACTCTACTTGATGTTTTGTTAGACTTTGTATATGAACGTTTATGTTTTTTGTTGTTCCAATGTACGGAGTGTTCAGATGTTCCTGTTCTTAATGTTTGTGAGACTTTGTTTAGACGAACGTCCTTGTTCTTGTGTCAAATGTACCGAGTGTTCAGATGTTCCTGTACTTTATGTTTTTATCTTTCCTAATTTTCTTTGTTACAATATTTATTTTGAATAAATAGAAGGCCGTATCAAGCATGATGTGACAATATGGATTTTCTACTATTTCTACACGTGTATTTTCAATTATTTTACATACCGACCCTGTTTTTAAACCTATTCAATACTACATGGAAAGTTGTCAAATATGTTTCAGAATGTGGCCCTGTAGCGAGTATCTAGTGAACGAACGATTAGAATGTGTCCGACCCTGTAGCGGGCATCTAGTGAACGAACGAGTTGTGACACATGAAACTTGTAGATATCCGACACGTTGACATCTGTTTTTGGACAGAAATATTTGTCTGTTTGTTCATACAGAGTGGGACTGCTTTCAATCAAAGAATAGAAGGTGAAAAATGTTGAGAAGTTCTAGCTAAGCAGTGGTAAAAAAAAAACCTGCACGTACACTCATGGAAAAATTAACTTAAGGAAATGGAAAGTCTTTGTTCTTCAGAATCTAAGGAAGTTGGACTACACACACCATTAGAAAGGAGTCAAAGTGTAGTGAAAATTCAGCGATGGAAAAAAAAGAAAGTTAGCTCCAGTGGATCTCTTTTTCAGCGTGGCCTCCAGATACTCTCTTTGATATCGCCGGTCGTCTGTTTATTTATTTATATATATATTTTAAGAAGACAGAGGTGGATTTTCGATAATTTGCTTTAATTAAGTAAATAAAAATATTTGCGGCATGTCTTACAATTTTTTTTATTTGTAAAAAACCCATGTGCATAATTTCAATACAATTATAGCTCTCTGAAAATAGATCAATCCATAGCTCTTAGCAATTATAATACAATATAATGCGGGTATGATTATAGAACGACGTTTAACAAATCTTTTTTTCCGCAAATGTTTCTTTTTACAGAACGATAAAATCGATTTTAATTATTTTAAGGAGAAATAACAACTATTCCTATCCTTTTTACATATATAAAACTAGCGGATGTTCCCTGGCTTCGCCCGGGTTTTACCCGAGTAAAGGTTTGTCTAACGAACATTTTGTTAAAACAAGTTCTCTATAAACTTATTTTAAAAATAATAGATATATTTTGATAATTTGAAACTCGTAAATTTGAATCTCTCGATAAAGTGAATATTTGTTTCCCGGTCCCTTGAAAAATACTCGATAAGTTTAATAAAATCAATATTAATTGGTTCCCTCGGTAATTGGAAGTTAAAGGAATAGTATCTTTGCCTTGGAATTGTATCATTATTCTTGTCTCAAATAAATTGCCGTGTCATCCTGAATTTTGTCTTTCCTAATTTTTCTACATTACAAAATCATCATTTTATCTAGTGAACATTTTTCCCGGTCCCTTGAAAAATACTCGATAAGTTGAATAAAATTAATATTAATTGGTTTCCTCGGTAATTGGAAATTAAAGGAATTGGAATTGTATCATTATTCTTGTCTCAAATAAATTGCGTGTCAGGCTGAATTTTTTCTTTCCTAAATTTCTACATTACAAAATCATCATTTTATCTATTCACCCAATATATATGTTGTAGATAAATGATAAACTAACTTTGACTTGTGAGCAATTAATAGGTAGAAAATCTTACTTTTGATAAATAATCTTTAAGATAATAAACTTAGTGATAATAAAACTTATAGATAAAAAAAACTTGTTATCATCGTCGCAATGGGGGCGCTGCTTGCGAGTTGAATCTACAAATCTGCAAATAACTCTAAGGATATTCAAGATATTCAAGAAATTATTTTTCAAAACCCTTCCCGGGGATATACCTAATAATATCCCAAAATTTCACGGCGATTGGATGTATGGTTTTTGAATCTATAGAGTACAGACAGACATTCAATTATATATATATACTAGACGAATGACCCGGGCAACGCCCGGGTTTACACGATTAAATGTTTTATTCAAACACTATTCGTTACAATTATAATTGGCGCCGTGGATGTCATTCTTGTGAAACGTCCCGCTCCAAACTTTACAGTCAGATTAGTTACGATATAAATCTTCAAATCGAGCGAGCGTCTATAAATATTTCGATTTAGATCAAGTATTCTAATTATTAAGCGAACTATTATTAATAAAATTTTGAGAAGATTTCGATTTTAAACGTATTTATAACCTTGATAGAGGGCGCTGTTCGTGAGCTAAGTAGAATAATTTGAATATATAGTTTTAATATTAATTTATATATAATTTAAAATAGCCTATCGTTTTCCTCGTATTTTTTTACCTATGTATGAAATTTTGGTTTGAATTAGTGAACTACTGCGAATTTGTATACCGGACATACAAACCAACAACAAACAAACAAGCATACAAACATTCATTTTATATATATAGAAGATATAATATAAATGAGTTTTAAAAATTGTTTAAAAAAAATGCATCGGCCGGGAATCGAACCCGGGCCGCCCGCGTGGCAGGCGAGCATTCTACCACTGAGCCACCGATGCGTATACAAAATGGCCATATTTGGGTATTCATTCCATTCCGGATTACTCCGCGTAAAAAAAAAAAGTTCTTCAAATTGAAAAAAGAAATAGCCAAAAATACTAAGCAAATTGTATCCAAAAAATTTCCTCAGTTTATAAAAAGCGACATGCAAAATTGGTACCAATTGGTTCAGTAGTTTTGAGTTTATCGCGAAACAGACAGAAATTAAGCTTTTATATATATAGAGATTAGTGTTTAGGTATTGATTTAATTCATATAATTGATATAATAGTATATATTTATATTATATTTTTTATAAATTAGTTTTAAAAATTGTATTAAAAAAAATGCATCGGCCGGGAATCGAACCCGGGCCGCCCGCGTGGCAGGCGACATTCTACCACTAAGCCACCGATGCTTTAAAAAAAATGGCCATATTTAGGTATTCATTCCATTCTGGATTAGTCCGCGTAAAAAAAATAGTTCTTCAAATTAAAAAAAGAAATAGCCAAAAATAATAAGCAAAATGTAGCCAAAAATTTTCCTCAGGTTTATAAAAAGCGACATGCAAAATTTGGAACCAATTGGTTCAGTAGTTTTTGAGTTTATCGCGAAACAGACAGACAGACAGGAATTGACTTTTATATATATAGAGATAGAGATTAGTGTTTAGGTATTTGATTTAATTCATATAGTTGATATAATAGTATATATTTATATTATATTTTTTATAAATTAGTTTTAAAAATTGTATTAAAAAAAATGCATCGGCCGGGAATCGAACCCGGGCCGCCCGCGTGGCAGGCGAGCATTCTACCACTAAGCCACCGATGCTTTAAAAAAAATGGCCATATTTAGGTATTCATTCCATTCTGGATTAGTCCGCGTAAAAAAATAGTTCTTCAAATTAAAAAAAGAAATAGCCAAAAATAATAAGCAAAATGTAGCCAAAAATTTTCCTCAGTTTATAAAAAGCGACATGCAAAATTTGGAACCAATTGGTTCAGTAGTTTTTGAGTTTATCGCGAAACAGACAGACAGACAGGAATTGACTTTTATATATATAGAGATAGATTGAATGTCTGTCTGTACTTGATAGATTTAAAAACCATACATCCAATCGCCGTGAAAATATGGGAAATTATTAGGTATATCCCCGGGAAGGTTTTTTGAAAATATTTTTTAAAATCAGAGTTGGGGGTTCTAGCACTACTAAGATAAAGTTCACCATCAATCATCAAATAGCATTCATTCATGATGATATTTAATAATTACAAAATTATTGTTCAATTGAAATTCGTATGCAATATTGTTTAATATCACAAGTGAAGAATCATGTTTATTCTACCATCAACTATGTATATCTATGTTTTGTACAGTTTGTTATATTCAAATGACATATATGTAGGGGATAATTTTATTGTTAATATTTATTTTGATGTATTGTATACATTTGATCATTAATAAATTGTGTTTGAGGGTATCAAAACTGCCTTTTTGTTCAAACACAGCAATATGTGATACAGCTAGGTGGAGCAGAGTATCAAACATAAAGTTATCTTGACAAGTATAGATTTCAGTAGGAATTAGATGTTTGCTAGGATCGTTTAAACAAATGTTCGTTAGGCAAACTTTTACTCGGATAAAAACCGGGCGAAGCCGGATACATTAGCTAATTTCTTATCTCTTAGTGAAATATATAGTTCCACTCTTACCTTATTTTTATTAGGTAAAATTTTAATATTGACTTATATATACAAGCCATAAAAAAAATCTCCTCAAGAACAAGATCCCCAAGGACCTGAAAATCAGGAACAAAGACACAAATATAAAATATAATTATAAATTAACTCTTGTATATAACTGATGTATATAGTTGTTTAATTGTTTTCATAATATTTCATTTATAAATTAATCTCATAATTTAGTCTGTGAAAATAAAAATATTGGACTGGTGACCAAACCAACTGTAAATATTTGAAGTAAACGAAAAAATTGCGCTACAAATTTTAAATAAAAATACAACCTTTCGCAATGAGTTTTCTTTTATTATTTCTCATTGCGAAAGGTTGTATTTTATTTAAAAACTGTAAATAGATGGCTTAATGTTATACACCTATCCCCCGATTTACACGGTAGATACGTTTCCTGAGAAAAACGTGTAAATCGGGGGATAGGTGTACACAGAAATAAAAATAAAATGCATTGACAGGTTATAATATGTAGTCCAGCACATAAACTCGGGGGATTCTCGTGAGATGTGTACCCATCGCATGTGTTCAATCACAGTAGCATTTAGTATAGTGCGGTAAAAACAAAAACAAAAAACCTTATTTGGAAAACCGTGTAAAAGCGAAAACGTGTAAAACAAGTACCGTGTAAATCAGGGGGATAGGTGTATAGTTAAGATATATAATTAATTGTGATGGTTATGTAATTTTGATCTTCATTTGAATAAAATTTATAAAGTTTAAATGTGTTTTAATAACAAGCACAAAATTATAACCATCCCCCATTGTAAATATGATGATCTAGGTTGTGCTCTTTTTGAGCGGCGTCTAATATATTGTGAGGGCTTTGCTTATTAGTGGTGAACCCTCACAGCAGTTTCGCCAATTAAATCTACCAGACCGCTTCTTATAGTTCCATTACTGTATTGGAAGATTCTGCTTATATATGCTACACTGAAGGATGGAATCTTAGAAATAGTATTTAAACAAACTATGGACCTAAGCTTTTAGGATAGTAGAATTACATATAAATATTAAGGATAGTAGAAGTTTGTTTTATGTGTAAAAAAAAAACATTCGTGCCTTAATGTTTTCATTTGCTATGTATAGATGGCATGTTGTTACCTCATATATGTAATATATGTTATAATACCTTGAAAAAGGTTGGCGTTCAGCCAACTGAAATATTGGCAAAAATAAATTATACTTTGATCCAATATATGTCTTTTTAATTACAACAACAACAACAACAACAAAAACCTTTATTAAGACACTATTGTCTTACAAGGGGATTCCCCTAAAAGATATATATTACATGAGTGAGGAAGAAAAGCAATTTAGAGGGGAGGGGGAGCAATCAGCCGTTGTCTGTGGAGTTGAGCACTTTCTTCTCTCATTCTATCAATCGCCTTGAAAAATTTAAAATATTTATAAGCAAATGTTTTATCCAGCAGGAGAGCAGTAAAGATTTTATATACATGTTGTTCGTTGTAGTGAGTTAGCTCCGAAATTTCGCGAATTTCCATTCTCTTTTCATGTAGGAATAGGCAATGGAATAGATAGTGGACCAAATTGTCTTGGATGCCAACATTGCAGAAGTAGCAGTTTTAAAGGGTCGCTGTTCCAAAATCCGTGATAACCTCGCGAAAAGTAGCCATAGAATCCTTTGACGGGCTATAAATTCGTTTAATTCTCAAAGGGAGGTTTGAATGCCTTTTTAATTATAGATAATATAATGAATATAAATATATACATGATGATAACAGATTAAACTCATGAACAAAACTTAAGGAAGTTGTACCTTTTAGCATGTATATCGGAATTCAGATAATAACTCTGAAATATATTTGATACACAATTACCTTCATTGAAGACATATTTATTTATTTATTTCAACACACAAAACGCGATATCCCTGCTAGGGATAATTGCGTCGATTTACATTTTTTTTTAAACAGAAACAGTTATAAACAAGAAAAAGTAATTAAAATAAAAAAACAGAGAAACAATAATTTAGGAACTTGAACCTTCCAGGTTTGAAAGATAATCATAAATATATTAACAAAAGAAGACATATGAAATAACCAAGTGTGAACAAAATTTTCTCTGTCTACTTAAAAAAAAAACATAGAAAAACGACCGGGGGACATCAAAATATGAAACTTCATAGTCGATGAGTGTATATAAACCATAAATATATATTTTTTACCATTTGAAATTTGCAACATAATGGAAAACGGTCAGCAATGAATTGCCTTTAAACTAATAGGTTTAACTATTTTGATTTAGGGTAACTAATTAACGATTAAGTTAATAAATAGGGATTAATTTTGCACCAACACACTCTTAAAAGACGATCACCTTCATATCATCAAAAATGAAGCCCATTTATTGCAAGCGGAACAAAAACTGCAAACGAAATGTTCAAATATATATATCCGATTGTATTTATATGGAAGAGAAAAGAAAAAAAAATTGAATGTCATTAATCAAATACATGCTGATTCAGTTCAACTGATTAAAATCGAATATAAAAAAGAAAAACTAGCTATAGAACTATACAATATAATGCGGCTTGTGATTGTAAAACGACATTTGAAAATTATCTCGCATGTGTTTCTTTCAACGAAAAATCAAAATTTATTTTAAGGAGAAATAACGATTATTTCTAACCTTATTACAATTATTTTATTTCCAAAGCGCTATATCCCGCAAGGGATACTTGCGCCAAACAAGGAGAAAAGTTTATTTACATAAGTTATTTACATTATTCAACGCATGAAAACATTAGAGATCCAGATTTTGTAGAAAGTTTAGAATGTATTTACAAAATGAATTGAACTTTAAATATGATTTTTTATCGGAAATCAAATCGTTAAGTTCACAAACAACTAGTTCATTCTTCATTCTATAATCTTGAAATGCTGGGCAATCGATCAGTAGATGTCTTGAGGTTTGTTCCTCAATACCACAAAAACAACTTGAATCCTTATGGATTTACAATTCATCCTTTCATACCTCATCCATAAGGTTAGAAATAATCGTTATTTCTTCTTACAATAAATTTTGATTTTCGTTCAAAGGAAACACATGCGGGAAAATTTTCAAATATCGTTTTACAAAAGAACTATATAAAATTAAAATCCATATATATTTTCCTACCTTATACTACAATAAATATAAATTGAAAGAGGGGGAGGGCATGGCTCATCAGTAATGAACCCTTACAGCGGTTTGACATTTTAATATTCAGACAGCTCTACTATTGTATTAGACTGATTTTCATATACATTCATAAACAAAACTTAAGGAAGTTGTACCTTTTAGCATGTATAACGGGATTCACACAATAACTCTAAAAGATATTACAGTGACTTTTATTGAAAACACTCGAGATAACCAAGTGTGAACAAAATTGACTCTGTCTCCTTCAAAAAAAGATCCCCGACATCAAATCTATGAGTGTAGCTATCAGTAGGATTTTTGAACGTCCAGTTCTTGGTTGATTAATAAAATTATGTCTCAATCCATTTAAAGTTCTTAAACCAATCAAAAGCTAGCGTTCTATAAACCTTCACCAAGTGGTCGGTTCACAGTAATATCAAGATGATGTTTAGTGCGTCATCTGATATAAGAAAATTAAACTAATTTTGACGCGTAAGCTTCTTTTTAAATAAAATAATTTCCTATGGCCCTTACTGCAATGGTAAAATAATGAAGATTCTGCTTCACCAGTGATAAGCCAGGTTCTTCTTTTTCTATTCCGGGTTAATTGGCCTTTTAGAGCAAGGTCTTCTAACCCCCATGACAGGACACGACTTCCAGTAGCAAGGGATCCTAGGATCTGGCAGAAAAGATGTCTCGCAGGGGTGGAGGAAACGTAGAGATGGCAGGAACAGCGCCTGGGAGCAGGAGAGGCAGGAGTTTTGGCTGGTGAGGAAATCCAGTAGAAGAGGACAGTGAAGGTGGAGGCAGGAGGTCCTGGAAGCCTAGAACTTGAGGGCCCTAGACTTCAGGATAGGGCAGCTTGAGGCTCTCGCCTCATGTTTGTCAGGAAGGCCCTTGGCGCACTTGGAGGTGCGCTAATTGGCAATAGAGGGACAGGCACGGCCCTCGATAAGCCAGGCTCTTTCCTATTATTTTAACCATTGCAGTAATGGTAGTAGAAAAAAAAACTCACTTCCTACCACTCCGATCATTCAGAAGTCAGGAATTTGTCAACTTACATTGTCATCGGGTTTGAGCAAGTAAACCAAATTTCTGACTTCTCTAGGTTCTCTATAATTATATTTAAAATTGATTATAAGATTTGTATGCAGACAGACATGGGAGCATGTTTATAAAAAAAAAGCTTTTAAATTTTTTTCTAAAAAATCTTTATTTATAGATGTCATACCATTACACTAATGCTTTGTGACAAAATTTGATTTTCCATAAATAAAAGGGAAAAAATGCTTAGTGTACAATAAATATGGACTCATTTTAGAAGTAATAAAAAATAAATATATAAACAGTTAGAAGAATGCAATGTAAACATAATAAAATCTATTTGTTGTCTATATAAAAAATCAAATATTTAACACTAAAAAAAAAAAGAAAGTTTTACATTTGCTTTTGGCGATTTCTTCATTATTTCTATTGTCTGGGTGAATTCTTCAATATATACATTGTCTTAGTGAATTCTTCAATATATACATTGTCTTAGTGAATTCTTCAATATTTACATTGTCTGGGTGAAATTAAGTTTTGTTGTTCTAACTTGAGAACTAACCGTCTCATTCTTACACAATACTCAAATTTGAAACTTTCTTTTTTTTTTGTTTCATTTTTCTTTCTTTTCGTTCATATACTTGGAATAGAGAAATCGGAAGTGATTTGCTAGATATGTAAATCCAAAATTTCTGACGGGTATAACCGAATTTTTCATTCCTGAAGTAACTATTTGTTGGTTTTTTACCAGTAGATTCTCTTTGTGGAAAACTTTACATTACTTATTTCTTTAAATCCAAAATTTCTAACAGGTATAACAGATTTTTTCATTTCTGAAGTAACTATTTGTTGGGATTTTACCAGTGGATTGAAGGCAACTCGCTAAAAGAGTTTTACCAATGAAAGAAGAGCATATTGAAAACAATTCTCTAAAAGAGGTTTATCAATGAACGAAGAGCATATTGAAGGCAACTCAGTTAAAAAGGCCTATCCATAAAAAAAGTAATATCATTCAAAAAAAAGTGGAACATCAATAAAAGAAAGGATTATAAATAAACATGGTAAATATGTAATTTAGTATAAAAAATAAATTTATTTTAGAATCAATAAAAAATATATACAAGAACTCTATAACATAACAGCTCTATGAATATCAATACAAACATAAAATTAATCTCTATTTAATTCTATGTACATACTTTTTTTGAAATGCTCGTTTTTTTTTAAGAAAAATAAGTCAACAACGCGACAATAGAGAGAAAACATGCCATGATGACATATTTGGGGTTCAGTTCAGGTTCAAGATTATTTTTTTCCTGATCTTGTTTTATTATCAACTTTTCTCGTTCTTGAGCTTGTTTGAGATGCAACTTTTTTTTTGCAAACTTTTTTTCCATTTTCAGTTTTTCAATTCTTTGATTGTATTCGAATAGAACATTATCTAATTCTTTATCTTGTTTAAGTATCAAATTCTCCATTTCTTTTTCATGTTCAATTCCTAACTGCTCCAATTTTTGATTACGATCAAGTTTTACATTTTCCATTTTTTGATCTTTTTGCTCTAGTTTACTTTTTTCTACTTCAGTCACAATTTCTTCAGATGACTTTGTTGAAAAGTACATTTGGCTTAGTTGAGGTTTTTTAAATCCCTCATTTCTGTAGGTTACAGATTTTGTTAAACCTAACCTATTCAGGTTTACAATACTTGCCTGTTGGGTCCTAGTTGACAAACATACATGGCTTAAGTTGTTAGGCCTAAAACCTAATTTCCCACATGTTGCTACCTGTTTTCTTAAGCCTAAAGTGATCCCTTTGTTAAAATTTATTAAAAATTTGTAACTCATGTTTTTTTTTAATTACCTTATAAAAAAATCTTTAAGATATTATTATTGAATGAAAAATGTTAGATAAAGGACCACAAGATTATTTATCAGAGTATATTTTAAAATACTAGAATACTCTTTGGAATAAAATTTTGAGAAATATATATATTTTTAAATATATTCTTTATATTTTATAATTATATTTAAATTTTATATTATAAATATAAATATATATATATATAATATATTCTATATATATAAAAATCAATGTTTGTATGTTTGTTTGTTTGTTTGTATGTCCGGTATACAAATTCGCAGTAGTTCACTAATTCAAACCAAAATTTCCATACATAGGTAAAAAAATACGGGGAAGAGACGATAGGCTATTTTAAAAAATATATAAATCAATTATTAAAACTATATATTCAAATTATTATACTTAGCTCACGAACAGCGCCCTCTATTTAGATTAAATTATGCTGATGCAAACAAATAGATATATATATATAATGCTAATAACAAACAATTATAAAAAATCTTATCTAAATTTATATCAATCGGGTAGATATGCACACGGGTCAATCCCGGGGCGAAGCCCGGGTCACCGTCTAGTATGTTATATAAAGGTATTATTTAAAATGTTATATTAAGGTATTGTTTTATTTTATAAAATATATTTCATAGATAAAAATACTGCTAAATCGACCGCCAGAGGTCACTCTTCCCATATAAAAACTCGTTGTTTTATTCCGTTGGCCGGCACCGCCTTCATCGAGGTGGACATCAAGACCTTTAGAGCCCTGGGCGTTCGCGGAAGAATCGTGGTGGATGGGGTAATCCTCAACTTCGAGGAGTCCATCCGCGCCCGCGTCTGCTTCCGCTGTTGTGGCTTCGGCCACAACTCTGCCCAATGCAACCATAGCTCCTAAGTGCTTCCACTGCGGTGAAGACGACCATGAAGGCCGCGCCTGCCCATCCATTGCTAACCAACGCACCTCCAAATGTACCAACTGCTGCCCCAAGGGCCTTCCTGACAAGCACGAGGCAAGAGCCTCAAGCTGCCCCATCCTGAAGTCTAGGGCCCTCAAGTTCTAGGCTTAAAGGACCTTCTGCCTCCAATTCCATCTGCCACTTCTACTGGATTCTGGCCTATTCAAGACTCCTGCCTCACTGCACCCTGGCGCTGTTCCCCTGCTTGCCCAACGTTTCCACCATCCCTGCGAGACATCTCCTGCCGCCAGATCCTAGGATCCCTTGCCACCTGACATCGCGTCTGCAGCATGAAGAGCCATGAAGAGGGGGCTAGAAGTCCATGCCTATTTTGGACAATTAGCCCGGAATCGAAAGTCAGTCAGTCAGTTCCGTTGGCTGGCTCAAAACTTTTGTACAATATGTAAATAAGCTTTCATTTTTATTTGCCAGACAGTACTTTTATCAAATTATGTTTTTATATATTTCTTAAGCTCAATTAAAGCAATTTCTAATCCTTACTATTTTTATTATTTTACTTTCAAGATTCTTGCCACGACTGCATCACCAATACCATTTAGTACTAAAAAGAACCAGCAAATAATCCTCAAGATAATTAAATACAAGCAGAAAATATCTTTTTATATATATATATAAGATATATATATGTGGCAATATAATAAGGTGGGAAGAGAAATAATCACACCACAAGTTGGAAGAGAAACCCAGACAACCAGAGAGAGAGGGGAAGAGACAGGCCCGGCACAGCCAGGCGGCCGTTCGTGTCGCACACAATCTCCCAACTGTCCTAAAAGTCCCAAGCTGTTAAGTGATGGACCCCAGTTGTCGCCCCTTGGAATGTCGCTGATGTCTAAAGTGACCGGTCCTTACCCTCCCGTCTCTCTCTGGGTCGACTGTAGGTTTGCTTTATTATTCCTGGAAGAGTATATATTATGACATATATATATATATACTAGCCGAATGACCCGGGCAACGCCCGTGTTTTACCCGATTGAATGTTTTTATTCAAATACTATTTGTTACAATTATAAATTGGCGCCTTAAATAAATGTATATATTAGTTAATAACTATAGCCTATGTGCTTTATCTGTCTATGTACTGTTGGCTTCCGTAGGCGTCTCTTACTGGGAAAAAGAAAGAGAGGATTCCATTTAGTTATTAACTAATATATGCATTTATTTAAGGAGCGACCTGCTCCAACACAATAGTTACAAAAACGTAAAAGCGAGTGGGGGAGGCATGATGAGGGGGGAGGGGCAAAGGTGGCGTGATCGTAGCCAACCAATAGGAGGGCGCCATTCCAAAAAAAAAGCAAAGGGTGACAGAGTTGATTAGGAGATGAAGAATGACGCTCGTAACTGTATATAGAATATATGTAAAACGACATTTGAAATACTATCCCGCATGTGTTTCTTTTCAACGAAAAATCAAAATTTATCTCAAGGAGAAATAATCGTAATTTCGATAAATTCGATATATAAATATAAAATCGATAGATTTTGATTTTTCGTTGAAAAGAAACACATGCGGGATAGTATTTCAAATATCGTTTTAACACTCATAAGCCGCATTATATTATAGTGTATATATATATATATACAGTAGAACCTCCATGAGAGGACACTCGCGCTAGAGGACACCTCTTTATAAAGGACAGTTTTCATTTGCTAAATTATCTTTTTACTATTTAGCAACTCTCCAGTAAGAGGACATCTCTCTCTTTAGAGAGAGTGTCCTTTAGGACACTTTGGCCCTGAAACTAGGTGTTGTTCTTTAGAGAGGGGTTTTAATATATCTGAAATTTATAAACAAATTTTAGATAATAGTAAAATCTCATATATTAACGTACTTGATATTGTGTGATCCCCCATTTACACAGTAGATACGTTCCTGAGAAAAACGTGTAAATCGAAAATTAAAATTTTTTTAAAATTAGAAATAGAGACCCAGTGTGCGTGTGCAGCAAGTCAGCACATAAGCTCGGGATTCCTCGTGAGATGTGTACACAGCGCATGTGTTCAATCATAGTAGCATTTAGTATAGTGCGATAAAAAAAAACTTATTTGGAAAACCGTGTAAAAGCGTGTAAAACAAGTACTGTGTAAATCGGGGATAGGTGTATTGTATGAAGAATTTTTCAAAAAGTTCCAATAAAATTGTGAATTAAAGAATTATGAATAAACGTGGCTATAAATTGTGATTATAAAAGTAAACTAGCCGAATGACCCGGGCAACGCCCGGGTTTTACCCGATTAAATGTTTTTATTCAAATATTATTCGTTACAATTATGAATTGGCGCCGTGGATGTCACTCTTGTGAAACGTCCCGTTCTAAACTTTGTGTCAGAGAAGCGATATTTTTATAAAGAGATGATCTGGCTTTGTGTCTTCTGCTCGAATGAATGTTTTTCTGTTAGAATTTTGTTCCTGCACACTAAATATGAAATGGCTTCACCCGTGGTCTCAGCTTTTTGGAATTTTTCCCGATATAATTTTGTATCTGATAATCAAACATGATACAGCAATATTGTCATCATCATTTTCTGACTAAAAAAACAACTATTTTTGCCCAGAACCTGTCAATTTTATTTTTTATTGGCTAAAAATCCGATAAATATATTGTCCAGATTTTTTCTCTATGTCCTGTCAAAACACGTTTTACATGTACATTAGGTCAGCTGATATTACCTCCCATCTTCACCGCTAGAGGCGCTGCTTGCGAGCGAAAAGGCAAATTTGCAACGCAATTTGCAAATAACTCGAAGAATATTCGGGATAGAGACCTGAAATTTCCACTATAAGTTTTTTCCAGATTCTACTCTATATACTGTTAAAATTTCAGTCAGATTAGTTACGTATTGTGGACGTGTATAGCTGACATAGATACCCACATACGAGGGGTGTTCAAAAAGTATCGCGAATTTTGAATTTTCGCGGGTTACGTATATTCGAATTTCGATCTTTTTGTGGCTTTATGTTGGTACTCATGTCTCTCACTTATGCCGACAAGCTCGGCCATTTTGAATGTTCACTTAATTTTTGACAGCTGCTTTGCTTGCAGGTGTTTTGGATCGTCTTCGATTTTTACCTATTAAAAAAAATGGCTCAAAGAACCTGTATTAAATTTTGTGTGAAAAACGAAATTAAGTGCGCGGATGCATTCCGAATGTTGACTGTGGCATACGGAGAAGCTACCTTGGACCAAAGCAACGTTTATCTGTGGAGATAAAGACGGCATCGAAGGAGGAGCTGAAAAAGATTTTTAAAAATGATTTTTGAAGTGCTTCGAAGATTGGAAAAACCGTTGGCACAAGTGTATAATATCTCATGGGGATTACTTTGAAAGGGACAAAATAGGTATTCATGAATAAATAAATAATTTTTGAAAAAACACAAAAGTCGCGATACTTTTTTAACACACCTCGTACATACATACATACATACATACATACATACACTGACTTTTATATATATTGTCACATCATGATTAATGGCGTATTTCTTATATTATTTCTAATATATTTGAAATTTAAATTATATACTTATTTATTTTTATATAAATATTCTATGAAAAGAGAGATTAAGAGGAACGTGGTAAGTTTCTTTATTAAGCAGTATACGAGCTTTCGGACGTCAGCCGTCCTTCATCAGGTATTGATCAGGTCAATACCTGATGAAGGACGGTTGACGTCCGAAAGCTCGTATACTGCTTAATAAAGAAACTTACCACGTTCCTCTTAATCTCTCTTTTCATATTCCAAACGTGGCTTATCATGTCTGATAAATATTCTATGATATTTATTTAAAACAGATTATATAGATTATCATTATTTGTATTTAGGTACACGTGTGACTTCACCGCTCTCTTTGATGTGACAAAATAAATAGATTATTCTGGAGGCTACTAAAAGTAGACTTATCTCATTATTCCCTTTTATAAATTAGTAGGATGGTTGAAACACGCTCTGGTAAGATGCAAGACCCAGCACAGGAGAGAATCAAGGCTGAAGAGTCTGCCAAGCCGCAACCTGGTGCAACAATTGATGGAGATGCAAGTTCCGACCCAGTTGTCCTGAATCCCAACATCGACATCCCCAAGTATGATGGAACAGAAGACCCTCGCCCATGGATTGAATCTCTTGAAGAAATTGGCTTCCTGTACCATTGGGCAGACTACATTATCTCCCGTTATGCTGCCATGAATATGATTGGTAGCGCCAAAACCTGGCTGAACCTACACAAAGTAAGTTTCACCAGCTGGGAAAATTTCAAGAGCTGCCTAATTGAGGATTTTGCCTCAGACGCCAACAAAGAAGAAATGAATATGAGACTAAACAGGATGCAACAGTGGAATGAACCTGCAATCAGGTTCGCAGAGGATATCCTTGTACTGTGCAACAAGGTCGACCCCCAAATGGAAGAAGAGACTAAAATAAACTGGGTTATTGGAGGGTTAAAGAAAGAATACTCTTTTGCCCTTCACCTAAACCCTCCTAAAAATACCAATGAACTTCTAGAAATTTGTAAAAAGCTGGGTTTGTTCGAAAAGAATTACCAAGAACGTGCAGAAAAATCAAAATCTCTATATAATGGACCACGCTCTCCTCGTCCCCATCATCAAGAGCAATGGAAGAATGCTACGTCGTTCAGAAGACCATATCAGAACACCTCCAAGCCCCAGGCCCCCGCTCCGAGGTACTACCAGAACACCTCCAAGCCCCAGGCCCCCACTCCGAGGTACTACCAGAACAAGCCTCTGCCTCAGGTATCTGCCCCTAGACGATCTTACACTCCCAATCCTGAGCCAAAACCGGTCTACCCAAGTAAAACATACAATAAGAATCCAAATTCAAATAGGAATAGGACAGAAGACGGGAGACCAATATGTTTCAAGTGTAACAAGCCAGGACACGTAGCGCGGTATTGCAGAGTCAGGTTTGTAAGAATTGTGGAAGAGGACCATATAGTTACACAAGACAAGGTCGAAGAAGAAATCCGAATGGATAATGGAACTGGGAAGTCGAGACCTCTGCTCTACGCTGGCGTAAGTAATAGCCCGTACTCGAGTATCCCTACAAGGAATAGATATGCCGCATTAGAAGATTTAAACTAAGCATCGCGCCTGAGTCCGTCAATCAAAGCAAGTCGACCATAAATGGAATTAAAAAGTTGGACCCCAAATATAAAATGAACATTAACGTGGATAGAATCGGTATCTGCGAAGCTTTGATTGATACAGGCGCTGATCTTTCAGTGGTCGACCTTAGTACAGCTCTTAACACAGGCCATGGTATAAATAAACTCGCAAAAACTTGTGCAGGACCCGATGGAAAAAAATTAGACATGGTAGGAAGTATATTTTTAAATATAAAAATTGATGACGAAACATTATCACACAAATTTGTGATATTGAAAACGCATTTACGGACATTAATTCTTGGAAGAGATTTCCTTAAGAAAATGAACGCGAAAATAGATTGTAAGCAAGAAACTATAAAATACGATTTGACGAATAATCATGACGAAAGCAATTTTGAAATGTTGAAAATAAAGAGTGCCAAGGATTCTATTGTACCGGAATGTTCCATTAAACTGATCAAGGCATTGGTAGAAACAGAGGATGGGGAATATATTATCGAGGAGAGCAGCAAAATGTTTCAAACAAATGGACTTCGTCTAGCAAGAAGCTTGATCAATGTTATAAATAGGGAAACACACATCTGGATAACTAATCCGTATCCTCGACCGTTAAAAATAATGAAAAACCAAACCATTGGCTTTTGGAAGTAGTCCAGCGAAAATAAATGTGAGTCGAGAAAGAGAGGTAGAAGAGAACGAAGAACCTAGATTCCAAATAAACGAAAATCTTTCACCAAAGGAACAGAAGGAGTTAAAACAAGTTTTAGAAAGGTATGGAGATCTGTTTTCGTCGAGATTAGGGAGAACCAATTTGGCAAAACATCGGATAGACACAGAAGACGCGAAGCCAATTAAACACAAGCCTTACAGGGTAAGTGTTGAAGAGCGAAATATTATAAAAGAGCAAATTGACGAGATGCTTACAGAAGGCATAATTAGGCCATCTTCTAGTCCCTGGTCTTTTCCAGTGATATTGGTCAAGAAGCGAGATGGTAAATACAGATTTTATGTGGACTACAGAAAACTGAATAATGTGACAGTAAAAGATGTCTATCCGATCCCTAGAATAGACGAAGTTATGGATACTCTCCAAGGATCTAGATACTTCTCAGCAATAGACCTCAGATCTGGATATTGGCAAGTTGAAGTCGAAGAAAGAGATAAAGAGAAAACAGCTTTCACTACAGCGCATGGATTATACGAATTCAACGTGATGCCTTTCAGACTTTGTAACGCGCCTGCTACCTTTGAGAGAAATATGGAGAATATGCTTGGAAATCTGAGATGGCAAATTTGTTTGTGTTATCTGGATGATGTTATCATATATAGCCCGGATTTTCCAACGCACCTCAAAAGACTCGAAGCTGTTTTTAGATGTTTTCGTGAATCCAATTTAAGATTAAACGACAAAAAATGCCGATTTGTTTTTGAAGAATTGGAGATTCTCGGCTATATAACGAGCAAACATGGTATAAAACCCTCGGACATAACATCAATACTATCAGAAATTTTCCTCGGCCCACAAAGGTCAAAGAAGTACAATCATTTTTGGGAATGTGCTAATATTATAGAAAATTTATCAAAGATTTCTCAAAAATTGCTGACCCTTTGACCAACCTTATTAAAAAAAGTGTATCATTTACCTGGACAGAAAGGCAAGAGGAAGCGTTTCAAACCCTAAAAACAGCACTATTAAGTCCACCAATCTTAGGGCACTTCAATCCAAATGCGCCTACTTATATTCATACTGATGCGTCCAACATCGGCATAGGTGCAACTCTTGTCCAAGACATCGGTGGTGAAGAGAAGGTGATCTCATATTTGAGTCGTACCCTAAGTAAAGCGGAGCAAAATTATTCAACAACTGAAAAAGAATGTCTGGCCGTTGTCTGGTCAATGTCAAAATTACGACCCTACCTTTATGGAAGACACTTTAAAATAGTAACAGACCATCACGCCTTATGCTGGCTCAAAAACTTGAAGGATCCAACAGGTCGATTGGCAAGATGGGCATTGAAAATTCAAGAATATGACTTCGATATAATACATAAATCAGGAAAGAAGCATCTGGACGCCGATGGCTTATCTAGGGGACCCTTACCAGAAACTGATTGGGATGAGGATTTTGAAAGGCTATTTTTAAATCAAATAACAGACGAAGAGGATAAATTTATCGAAAGTGTTAAGAAAAACCTTAATGGAAGCAGGCGATCAATTGCGCAAAACTTTAAAGAAGAAGATGGATGCCTCTTTAAGAAAAACCCGAACCCTGAAGGCAGGGCGTGGTTGCTTGTGGTTCCAGAGAAGAAAAAGAGAGAAATTATGAAAGAATATCACAATCATATGTCGAATGGCCATCTGGGCGTCGCCAGAACCATGTACCGAATAAAGAGTAAATACTTTTGGCCATCCATGCTAAAGGATGTCTCAGAATTCGTTAAGGCGTGTCACCTTTGCCAAAGTAGGAAAGGCTCAAACCAATTACCTTCTGGACTACTACAGCCCATCCCCCCAGCCAACTTTCCTTTCGAAAGAATTGGAATTGACTTTGTTGGTCCACTGCCATCTACGAAAAACAGGAAAAAAAGGATAATCGTGCTGACGGACTACTACACTAGATATGCAGAAACAAGAGCAGTCTCGGAAGCAACAGTGAAAGAAGTTTCTAAATTTCTAGTAGAGGATATTTTTCTCCGGCACGGAGCCCCACAATATCTTATTAGTGACAGAGGCTCTCAATTTACCAGAAATTTAATGAAAGAGGTGATGAAAACGTGCAAGATTAAACATTGCTTCACAACGAGCTATCATCCCCAGACTAATGGATTGACAGAGCGGTTAAATAGAACATTGATCAATATGCTCAGTATGTATGTGAACACTGATCAGAAGAATTGGGACGAAATACTCCCATTCATCACTCACGCTTACAATACTACAATTCAGGAAACCACAGGATATTCCCCTTTTTCCTGATGTTTGGAAGATAACCCACGTCTCTTTTGGACGACAGGAATATCTCGGTGGACATTGACATGGATGATTATGATGAATACATAAAACATCACTTAGACAAAATAAACAGAACAAGATAATTAGTTATTAACAACACAATAAAGACTCAAGAAAGAATGAAAAAGAACTATGACAAGAAACACATGGAAAGAAGCTACGAACCAGGAGAATTAGTAGCAGTTTGGACACCAATTAGGAAAATAGGAAAGTGTGAGAAAACTACTGAGAAAATATTTTGGCCCATATAGAATATTAAAGAAGCTGTCCAACGTAAATTACTTAATTGAACCAAAAGATAATCCTGGCCAAGACCCATTGATTGTCCATGTCTCAAGAATCAAACCCTATTTTGTGTGAAAGAATTGATGAGGTCAATCACGAGGACGTGACGACCTCTGGAGAGGGGGAAGTGTTACATCATGATTAATGGCGTATTTCTTATATTATTTCTAATATATTTGAAATTTAAATTATATACTTATTTATTTTTATATAAAATATTCTATGATATTTATTTAAAACAGATTATTTAGATTATCATTATTTGTATTTAGGTACACGTGTGACTTCACTGCTCTCTTTGATGTGACAAAATAAATAGATTATTCTGGAGGCTACTAAAAGTAGACTTATCTCATTATTCCCTTTTATAAATTAGTAGGTTGGTTGAAACACGCTCTGGTAAGATGCAAGACCCATCACAGGAGAGAATCAAGGCTGAAGAGTCTGCCAAGCCGCAACCTGGTGCAACAATATAGGGATAAACAAAACGCTCAAAACATATTGCCGCCAAAACTTTAGAGAAAATAGCAAATATGATTTTTTCTAAATATGCCTGCTATATAATTTGTGTAGTTAAATATAAAGTTACATATTTTTCAATTGATATTAGGAGTAGTTGGCGTTCTGTGCTCTTGTTTATAAATATTTCTCTATGATTTTAAGAATAGCGATTTTTTTTTCTATGATTTAGAAATGCAGTACGAAATTGTATTGCGCATTCTTCTACTGTATCATGTTGATAAATGACTTCAATAATGTATTCTCTTTGTGAAAATAGAGCAATCTTTTGATAATTAAAAAAACATATATTGGATTGAATAAAAATATTTATTTTTCAATATTTCGGTTCTCTGAACTTTTGTCAAAGAATAACTTATTTATTTTGTATCAATGTATATATTGTATATCTTTATATATTGAACTAGCCGAATGAATGACCCAGGCAACGCCCGGGTTTTACCTGATTAAATGTTTTTATTCAAATACTATTTGTTACAATTATAAATTGGCGCCATGGATGTCACTCTTGTGAAACGTCCCGTTCCAAACTTTGTGTCAGAGAAGCGATATTTTTATAAAGAGATGATCTGCTTTGTGTCTTCTGCTCGAATGAATGATTTTCTGTTAGAATTTTGTTCCTGCACACTAAATATGAACTGGCTTCACCCGTGGTCTCAGCTTTTTGGAATTTTTCCCGATATAATTTTGTATCTGATAATCAATACATGATACAGCAATATTGTCTTCATCATTTTCTGACTAAAAAAATCAACTATTTTTGCCCAGAACCTGTCAATTTTATTTTTTATTGGCTAAAATTCCGATAAATATATTGTCCAGATTTGTTCTCTATGTCCTTTCAAAACACGTTTTATATGTACATTAGGTCAGCTGATATTATTAGTTTTCATTCCCAATATTACAGTAGAACAACCTCCATCAGAGGACACATCTCTATAAAAAACAGTTTTAATTCCAAATATACAGTAGAACAACCTCCATCAGAGGACACATCTCTATAAAGAACAGTTTTAATTCCCAATATACAGTAGAACAACCTCCATTAGAGGACACATCTCTATAAAGAACAATTTTTAATTCCCAATATACAGTAAAACAACCTCCATGAGAGGACACATCTCTATAAAGAACAGTTTTAATTCCCAATATACAGTAGAACAACCTCCATGAGAAGACACATCTCTATAAAGAACAGTTTTCATTCCCAATATACAGTATTTCAACCTCCATCAGAGGACACATCTCTATGAAGAACAGTTTTAATTCCCAATATACAGTAAAACAACCTCCATCAGAGGACACATCTCTATAAAGAACAGTTTTAATTCCCAATATACAGTAGAACTACCTCCATCATAGGACACATCTCTATAAAGAACAGTTTTATTTCCCAATATACAGTAGAACAACCTCCATCAGAGGACACATCTCTATAAAGAACAGTTTTCATTCCCAATATACAGTAGAACAACCTCCATCAGAGGGCACATCTCTATAAAGAACAGTTTTCATTCCCAATATACAGTAGAACAACCTCCATCAGAGGACACATCTCTAAAAGAACAGTATCATTCCCAATTATACTATAGAACAACCTCCATCAGAGGACACCTCTCTATAAAGAACAGTTTTCATCCCAATATACAGTAGAACAACCTCCATCAGAGGACACATCTTTATAAGAACAGTTCTCATTCCCAATATACAGTAGAACAACCTCCATGACAGGATACATCCTCTATAAAGAACAGTTTTAATTCCCAATAGACAGTAAAACAACCTCCATGAGAGGGACACATCTCTATAAAGAACAGTTTTCATTCCAATATACAGTAGAACAACCTCCATCAGAGGACGCCGCGGCCGCGTTTTTGCGAGCTCCGCCGTTTTTTCGCCTCTGGCGTGCGTGTTGATGGCAGTAATATGACGAATTTGGTACTGGCGTATAGCCCAGGATCAGCTGAATCAGTGCGTGAAATGCCCAGCTTTGTATCCGAAACTGGTGAGGAGTAATCACCGAAAAACAATCTACAGAAGAAAACTTCTGACAAAAACTTCTGAAAATCAAAAACATGCTCATTCGGCCGGCAGGCGGCAAGCATGCAAATCCGGCCGCCGCGCTTGAAGTTACGGCGCCAACGACTGCTGCTACGACCAGCGCAACTCTCACCTAGCCCGGCCGTCGCTCAACTGGGCCGACAGCGAGATGGCGGAGGTTGACTCCAACGACGGCTTCACCGTTGTCAAGGGCAAGAAAAAGGCGCCTCACTTCAACGCCGGAGCACGCCGCTAGGCAGCCTGGCAGGCCTGCTAAGAAGCCCAGCCCCCAGCAGCGTAAGCGGCCAACAGGGCCGAGAGCAGTGCCGCCTCAGGAGATCAAGGCGACACGCGCCAACATCGCCGACGCCAAGGCGAGGCAGGCCACAACCACCACGAAAATTACATCTTCGTGGAGCTGTGCCCTGACATCCCGGACTACTCCTACCTCCGGGCAATCGGCGACCTGGTCGGAGGGCCCAAAAACATCACCCACTTTGGCAGGATGAACGGCCATTACATCGTGGGCCTCGCGAGCAGGAACCTTGCGAGCCTTTTGGTGGAGGAGGGGCCTGAACATCGAGGGAACACTCCTCAAGGTCTTCTCCTTCCCTGCAAGAGGGCCGAAAGGATAATCTGTGGCCAAGCTCCCCGGCTTTGTGGAGGACGCCACCATCGTGCAGGCTTCTGCGTAAATACGCGAGACATCACCTCCATCGCCCCCATCATGATCAAAATGGGTGGAGTTCGCCTTCAGCGACGGCCGCCGGGAGGCGTTCATGCCTGCTCCACGAGGGCGTAAGGCTGGAGTCCCTGCCCGCCCGACTGACCATCCAGGTCCAAGGGAGACACCCTATCTGCCTTCCTCTACTTCGGAATTAAATGTTCCAAATGCGGAAGGCAGGCCACCGCAGAGCTAGCTGCCCATCGCTCGCCAGGCGAACTTCAGACGCCCCAAAGCGGTGTGGGACATCCCCTGCCCCAGATTCAGGCTTTCTTCTCCTTCTGCCACCGTGCCTAGCTACTTGGTCCACCAACACCCGTTTCCTCTCCACCAGCGGCCCCTAGCTCTATCGGAGGAGGCACCTAGTAATGCCCCAGTGACGGCCCGCTGCTGCTGCTCCGGTGCCCCAGCGCTCCATCCTGCGCGGTCCTCCCCCGCCGCCTGGAGAGGCGCCGAGTTCTACCTCTCAGCCTCCAACCCGCCCACCACACCAGCCCTGCCTTCCAGGCGCCCGCCGAGCCAATGGAGGTGGCACAGATTCTAGTATTCTAGTTTTTACTTTCGAAATATATTCCTTTGCTAAATCCTGTAGAGGGGAATCATGTATAGGGCTGGATGCCCCAATAAAAAGGCTTGTGTGTGTGTGTGTGTGTATCAATGAAACGAAGAGCATATTGAAGGCAACTCAGTAAAAAAGGCCTATCCATAAAAAAGTAATATCATTAAAAAAAAGTGGAACATCAATAAAAGAAAGGATTATATATAAACATGGCAAAAATGTAATTTAGTGTAAAAAATAAATTTATTTTAGAATCAATAAAAAATATATACAAGAACTCTATAACATAACAGCTCTATGAATATCAATACAAACATAGAATTAATCTCTATTTAATTCTATGTACATACTTTTTTTGGAATGCTCGTTTTTTTTTTTTAAGAAAAATAAGTCAACAACGCGACAATAGAAAGAAAACATGCCATGATGACATATTTGGGGTTCAGTTCAGGTTCAAGATTCTTTTTTTCCTGATCTTGTATAATTATCAACTTTTCTCGTTCTTGAGCTTGTTTGAGATGCAACTTTTCTATTTTTTGAAATTGTTCAAGCGTCAATTTTCTCATTTTTAATTCTTGTTGTTCTAGTGTACATTTTTTCAATTCTTGATTATGTCGTTCACGTTCAAATTTGTCCATTTTTTTAACTTTTTCCATTTTCAGCTTTTCAATTCTTTGATTGTATTTGAATAGAACATTATCTATTTCTTTATCTTGTTTAAGTATCAAATTTTCCATTTCTTTTTCATGTTCAATTCCTAACTGCTCCAATTTTTTATTACGATCAAGTTTTACATTTCATTTTTTGATATAGTTTACTTTTTTTTAACAAAATAGATCGACAACGCGACAATAGAAAGAAAAGATGCCATGTTGACATAGTTTGGGATTCAGTTTAGGTTCAAGATTCTTTTTTTCCTGATCTTGTTTTATTATCAACTTTTCTCGTTCTTGAGCTTGTTTGAGATGCAACTTTTCTATTTTTTAAAATTGTTCAAGCGTCAATTTTTTCATTTTTAATTCTTGTTGTTCTAGTATAAATTTTTTCATTTCTTGAGTATGTAGTTCACGTTCATATTTTTCCATTTCTTTAACTTTTTCCATTTTCAGTTTTTCAATTCTTTGATTGTATTCGAATAGAACATTATCTATTTCTTTATCTTGTTTAAGTATCAAATTTCCATTTCTTTTTCATGTTCAATTCCTAACTGCTCCAATTTTTGATTACGATCAAGTTTTACATTTCCATTTTTTGATCTTTTGCTCTAGTTTACTTTTTTCTACTTCAGTCACAATTTCTTCAGATGACTTTGTTGAAAAGTACATTTGGCTTAGTTGAGGTTTTTTAAATCCCTCATTTCTGTAGGTTACAGATTTGTTAAACCTAACCTATTCAGGTTTACAATACTTGCCTGTTGGGTCCTAGTTGACAAACATACATGGCTTAAGTTGTTAGGCCTAAAACCTAATTTCCCACATGTTGCTACCTGTTTTCTTAAGCCTAAAGTGATCCCTTTTGTTAAAATTTATTAAAATTTGTAACTCATGTTTTTTTTTTAATTACCTTATAAAAAAAGATCTTAAGATATTATTATTGAATGAAAAATGTTAGATAAAGGACCACAAGATTATTTATCAGAGTATATTTTAAAATACTAGAATACTCTTTGGAATAAAATTTTGAGAAATATATATATTTTTAAATATATTCTTTATATTTTTATAATTATATTTAAATTTTATATTATAAATATAAATATATATATATAATATATTCTATATATTATATTGTATTTTAAATATATTCTATATATATAAAAATCAATGTTTTGTATGTTTGTTTGTTTGTTTGTATGTCCTGGTATACAAATTCGCAGTAGTTCACTAAGTTCAAACCAAAATTTCCATACATAGGGTAAAAAAATACGGGGAAGAGACGATAGGCTATTTTAAAAAATATATAAATCAATTATTAAAACTATAGTATTCAAATTATTATACTTAGCTCACGAACAGCGCCCTCTATTTAGATTAAATTATGCTGATGCAAACAAAAAGATATATATATATATATAATGCTAATAACAAACAATTATAAAAAATCTTATCTAAATTTATATCAATCGGGTAGATATGCACACGGGGTCCAATCCCGGGGCGAAGCCCGGGTCACCGTCTAGTATGTTATATAAAGGTATTATTTAAAATGTTATATTAGGGTATTGTTTTATTTTATAAAAATATATTTCATAGATAAAATACTGCTAAATCGACCGCCAGAGGTCACTTCTTCCCATATATAAAACTCGTAGTTTTATTCCGTTGGCCGGCACCGCCTTCATCGAGGTGGACATCAAGACCTTTAGAGCCCTGGGCGTTCGCGAAGAATCGTGGTGGATGGGGTAATCCTCAACTTCGAGGAGTCCATCCGCGCCCGCGTCTGCTTCCGCTGTTGTGGCTTCGGCCACAACTCTGCCCAATGCACCATAGCTCCTAAGTGCTTCCACTGGCGGTGAAGATGACCATGAAGGCCGCGCCTGCCCATCCCATTGCTAACCAACGCACCTCCAAATGTACCAACTGCTGCTTCCAAGGGCCTTCCTGACAAGCACGAGGCAAGAGCCTCAAGCTGCCCCATCCTGAAGTCTAGGGCCCTCAAGTTCTAGGCTTCAAGGACCTTCTGCCTCCAATTCCATTTGCCACTTCTACTGGATTCTGGCCTATTCAAGACTCCTGCCTCACTGCACCCTGGCGCTGTTCCCCTGCTTGCCCAACGTTTCCACCATCCCTGCGAGACATCTCCTGCCGCCAGATCCTAGGATCCCTTGCCACCTGACATCGCGTCTGCAGCCATGAAGAGCCATGAAGAGGGGGCTAGAATTCCATGCCTATTTTGGACAATTAGCCCGGAATCGAAAGTCAGTCAGTCAGTTCCGTTGGCTGGCTCAAAACTTTTGTACATTATGTAAATAAGCTTTTATTTTTATTTGCCAGGCAGTACTTTTATCAAATTATGTTTTTATATATTTCTTAAGCTCAATTAAAGCAATTTCTAATCCTAACTATTTTATTATTTTACTTTCAAGATTCTTGCCACGACTGCATCACCAATACCATTTAGTACTAAAAAGAACCAGCAAATAACTAACATAGTATAATCCTCAAGATAATTAAATACAAGCAGAAAATATCTTTTATATATATATATATATAAGATATATATATGTGGCAATATAATAAGGTGGGAAGAGAAATAATCACACCACAAGTTGGAAGAGAAACCCAGACAACCAGAGAGAGAGGTGAAGAGACAGGCCCGGCAAAGCCGGGCGGCTGTTCGTGTCGCACACAATCCTCCAACTGTCCTAAAAGTCCCAAGCTGTTAAGTGACGGACCCCAGTTGTCGCCCCTTGGAATGTTGCTGATGTCTAAAGTGACCGGTCCTTACCCTCCCGTCTCTCTCTGGGTCGACTGTAGGTTTGCTTTATTATTCCTGGAAGAGTATATATTATGACATATATATATATATATATATATACTAGCCGAATGACCCGGGCAACGCCCGTGTTTTACCCGATTGAATGTTTTTATTCAAATACTATTTGTTACAATTATAAATTGGCGCCTTAAATGAATGTATATATTAGTTAATAACTATAGCCTATGTGCTTTATCTGTCTATGTACTGTTGGCTTCCGTAGGCGTCTCTTACTGGGAAAGAGAAAGAGAGGATTCCATTTAGTTATTAACTAATATATGCATTTATTTAAGGAGCGACCCGCTCCAACACAATAGTTACAAAAACGAAAAAGCGAGTGGGGGAGGCATGATGAGGGGGGGGGGGCAAAGGTGGCGTGATCGTAGCCAACCAATAGGAGGGCGCCATTCCAAAAAAAAAAGCAAAGGGTGACAGAGTTGATTAGGAGATGAAGAATGACGCTCGTAACTGTATATAGAATATATGTAAAACGACATTTGAAATACTATCCCGCATTTGTTTTCTTTTCAACGAAAAATCTAAATTTATCTCAAGGAGAAATAATCGTTATTTCGATAAATTCGATATATGAATATAAAATCGATAGATTTTGATTTTTCGTTGAAAAGAAACACATGCGGGATAGTATTTCAAATATCGTTTTACACTCATAAGCCGCATTATGTTATAGTGTACATATATATATATTTTTTTTCCCTAATATATATATGAAATAAGTTGAAGTTCTGGTAACATCTTGTAGAATCCTGTCGACTACTGAAATAAGTTGAGGTCTGTTGACTCTTGTGTAGAGAATCCTGTCGATTAACTTTGTGATGATGAAGTGTCGACTCTCGCTATACTGTGTTAACCGAGGGAACAGTCAGGATGTAGAGTTTTCCAGTACCTCTCTGCACCTTGGAAGACCTTTAAAAGTTCTCACAAAATACAGGCAGTCGTGGTCGAGGCAGAGTGGAAAACTTGGGAATGTCCACACAAAAAACGAAGACACAGTTGCACTAAGAAAGTTCCGTTAACAGATAAAAGTTGAGCTAGGAAGCGAAAGATGGAGATAGAAGAGCCCTTACAAGTCTACATGGTGAATGAGGAGGACCTTGGTGACAACCGACGTGAGCTTGCGTTGAGGGTGAACTAAACTGTCAAGTCACTGTAAAGGGACTGTATTTATAGGTTAAAGACGGGGGGGCCTTATGTGACAGGGGGGCCGTTTCTGAGAAAGGGGGCTTTGCATTCCACCAGCTGTGAACAGTGTGGGTGGTCTTGTTGTGGGCATTGTAAATCTATCTGATTTTGACGTTATGACTTCCATCTCTTGCTTAGCTCAACTCTTAAATCTATTACAGATTTTTATTTATTTATCCTGTTTGTACAAATTACATTACATATGATGATGTAAAGACACATGTCAATAATACGTATAATCATTTACAGATGTGTTTCTATTATACAACATTAAATCTTATTATAAGTTATATACACAATATGGGGTTGTTGATTTAAATTACCATAGATGGGCCCCGGGAGTGAAAGGGTTTTATCGGGGTTTAGGCGGGTAAAGCCTCTCTAACACAGGTAAGTAATTAAAATTTCTTTTAATTAATTTTAACTATGAGGGTTAAAAAGGGCTATAACAAGATGATTTGTTTGGATATATAAAAGTGAAATAAAAATGACATTTTTGTTTGATTAAAAAAATGATGATTGATATAAAATGATGACATAAAAATTCACATTCTAAGAGAATATTGGCGGGCGTTGGACAGGGTTAGTAGTTGAAGATATGCAATTGTTAGAAGTGCACATGTAAACCAAATACTCAGGTCCAGGTGCAAAGCGAGGATATAGACTTGAGCTGTCTTCCTTGGCAATGTTTCACTTGCGATCCTATATAAGGGTTACAGTGCTTTGTCACAATTTTATTATTATTGGGTTAAAAGTTGCTGAAGAAAAGTTGTTTATTTATATGATTGGGAAAGGAGTGAAATAGAGCCATGCGATAAGTAGAATTGTAGCGACAGTAGGTGATCTGACTTGACATGAAATCAAAGGTTGATTGTGGTCCGCTAGAGCTGAAAAAAAAAATTGAAAGTTGAAAAAAGTGAACGCTTTGTGTATGCGTTGGTGATTTGCTCTGCGGATGAAATGAAATAAACTTTTGAAACGTTTTCAGGCCAGAAGTTGGGATTTTTAAATCTGGGGAAAGGTGTTTTCAAAGAGTTTGTTGAATTACGAAATCAAAAAATAAATTGTCAAGCAGTGCTGTCGTTTTTTTACGTTGATGTGACGCAATGACTGAAAAGATAGTGATGAAAAATATAGGGAATTGGTTAAAGAATATGATTGTTGAAAACGATTGTTGTAGATGCCCGATAGTGGATGATAAACATTGTCAGATAATAAAGGTATTTAAACAAATAAAATATAGTGAATAAAAATATAGAAATATGATTGCGGGTACAAAAAATGTAAGTGGACAAAATTAAACATGTAATATATAAAAGATATAATAAATAATAAAATAAAAATAATTTTTGAAACAATTAGATGTTTTGCAATACTAAAATAATATCATGAAAAATAAAAGTAAATTTGATTAAAGATTTTTTTTTATGTTGGATTAAAAACTTGATTATATAATTGAAAGGTAAAAATAAAAATAATTATTCAAGATTTTATACAAAAATTCAAATATAATTAAAGGTTATTAATGATTGGATAAATTTTAAGTAGTGTAAAATTAAACAAATATTGTCTCTTTTTAGGAAAAGTTACAATTATTGTGTGTAGATCATTTCCCCATTGGTAAACATTGGTGTTTCTATGACTCTCTGAAGCGGGAATATGTGAAATGATCTTTTCGTTTGTCCATAATGCTGGTATGTAGAGAATGATTTCTCTTTCGCGTTATAAAGTCTATATAAGACTTAACCAAATTGTTTTAATTGGTGATATCAATTAACATGTAAAATGTTTAATGTATGTTGTGTTGTGATTAAGGCGTTTGTGAGATTCTCGAGGAAATCTAAATGATTAGTATGAAACATGTGTTTAAAAAAAATGGCGCATATAAAGATAGCGGTCATGAAGATCTGCCTTGAGGGGAAGAGAGGGCATGTCCAAAGATAGCAGTGACCAAGGGGAGTGACGTCATAAAGGGCGTCTACTTCCTTTTTTTCACGGAATTTCTATTTTTGGGGTGGTCACACATGTGGGATGGTTTTCTAGGTTTTAGATTTACTTGAAACTGACTTTCTCCTTTTGTTGAAGTTGGCAATTTCCTTGCCTATTTGAAAATATAGTTTTCTCGATGTTCGTGTTTGTGTTTTCGAAGTTGTTTTAGACTTAATAAGATTGTTATACGATGATTTCAGGCTAGAAGTGAGTGAAAGATATGACTTTCGACGTGGACAACGCTTTGAGGTGAGATGTGGTGTCACAGGCGTGAAGGCGTCTTTGGCCTGAAAAGTGAAAAAGTTTTGTGGTGTGGCACTGTGACACGAAGTGAGAAATGTGAATGAAAAGGTGTCACGTGAAGTCTTAGTTTGGTACAAATCTAACCTGTTTCAACCATGAATAACAAATTTAATAAAGTCATGGGTGGTTGTTGTATGAAACTCATCGAGAGAATATTTGACTGTTAGTGGATGTGGCACGCTTAATGTGAAATTATTTTATTGTGGCGACGATATAGAGCTAAGTGGAGGCTTGTGTGGCTCAAGATTTGGATTTGTGTGTTAAGTCGCGCACTAAAAATTGTTGCCAATTGGAGAAAGTGATGTGTGAGTATTGTAATGTTTGTTGAGAGAGATTTGTTGATGATTAAATATGCATGTAAAAGGAAAAGACGAGGGAGTGTATTTATGCTCGATATTAACGATTGTAATAAGTTTGGCGGTCTGTGACTTAATTTAGCTACTGGCGTGGTAGTTGTTTTTCTAGTGGTGTTTTTGAAGATATTGTATCTTCGATTTTTGCAATTAAAAAATATGCGTTTCACCTATGTTAATTTATATTTAAAATTTGAATATATTTCCTAAATCGCTGACCATGGCAGTCAAAACGACTCTTGCAAAAAGGACAATGTCGTGAGAGTTACAAATAATTTGAATTGGCGCTTACTTAAAATGGCGAACATTACCAAATTTTAAGAATTGATAAAGATATTGGTCTTTTGGTATAAAGATAACTAATAAGTAAAGACAAAAATAAGTTGAGAATTATGATGAATGAGAATTTTTAAAAATAATAATAATGTATTTTTTTCAAGTCGTAGCTTTGGATAATGCCATTTTTAGGTAAATTTTAGGAAAGGCATGTAAGATTAGTAAATTAGTAAAAATGCGTGATGGGCGAATTTTTTTTTTCTATAAGTAAAATTGAGAGTAATAACTTGAAATTTATAATCTGATTAAAAATTAAAGTAAATTTGATAAAAATGAGAGTGTGAAAGTTTTAAAAATTGAATAAAAAATAAAAAAAGGTAAAAATTGATTTTAAAATGCTTAAAGTGAAAATATAAATACAAAATTTATGTTGAATCAAGTTGTGGACTTGAGGATAAAGTTAAGGTAGGTTTTTTTTTAACTTACAATTTTGAAGATAGTTCAGTCAGGAGACTTGGTCTTGGCTTGTTGTCCTGCTGACGTGGAAGTCGCTCCATGTAGGACTTGTAGAAGCTTGTAGCTTCTGTAAAGATGATGGCAGCTTGTCGCTTTGAACATTGTCTCGACGATGTCAGGTCGAAGGTGTGGAACTTGTCACAGGGTTTGGGTACATCGCTGCTCGGTTTCCATGTCTTGCGGGAAGTTCGGTGTGTCGTTGGGGTGGTCAGACAGCTTGCTCCTGGCGTTGGCGATCGGTTAGCAGGTCTGCGGAGGTCCCTTGGGGCGTCGTTTCTTCCGTAAATACCTCTTTTTGGGGAAGAGATTGCTTTGTCGTTTCGTTGGAATGGTCGGTTTGTTCCTCCATCTTTGCTCTTTCTCGCTTCCTATCTGAACAGTCTTCTTACCTTCTTCGTTGTGTCATTCTTCGTTTTGGTTATCCTGTCGACTCACTGAAATAAGTTGAAGTTCTGGTAACCTCTTGTAGAATCCTGTCGAATACTGAAATAAGTTGAGGTCTGTTGACTCTTGTGTAGAGAATCCTGTCGATTAACTTTGTGATGATGAAGTGTCGACTCTCGCTATACTGTGTTAACCGAGAGGAATCAGGATGTAGTTTTCCAGTACCTCTCTGCACCTTGGAAGACCTTTAAAAGTTCTCACAAAATACAGGCAGTCGTGGTCGAGGCAGAGTGGAAAACTTGGGAATGTCCACACAAAAAACGAAGACACAGTTGCACTAAGAAAGTTCCGTTAACAGATAAAAGTTGAGCTAGGAGCGAAAGATGGAGATAGAAGTCCTTACAAGTCTACATGGTGAATGAGGAGGACCTTGGTGACAACCGACGTGAGCTTGCGTTGAGGGTGAACTAAACTGTCAAGTCACTGTAAAGGGACTGTATTTATAGGTTAAAGACGGGGGGGCCTTATGTGACAGGGGGCCGTTTCTGAGAAAGGGGGCTTTGCATTCCACCAGCTGTGAACAGTGGGTGGTCTTGTTGTGGGCATTGTAAATCTATCTGATTTTGACGTTATGACATCCATCTCTTGCTAGCTCAACTCTTAAATCTATTACAGATTTTTATTTATTTATCCTGTTTGTACAAATTACATTACATATGATGATGTAAAGACACATGTCAATAATACGTATAATCATTTACAGATGTGTTTCTATTATACAACATTAAATCTTATTATAAGTATATACACAATATGGGGTTGTTGGTTTAAATTACCATATATATATATATATATAAATTCAAATTATAAAATAATGAAATATAACAAAAAATATAAAAATAATGAAGATAATTTTAATAAAATACTAACTATAAAACTATACAACTATTTATTTTTATAATTAATTTAGATTTAGCTTGCTAATCTAACCAAAATCTACTTGATATGATTTATCATTCTTATCATTTGCTCCTTAAGTCTTTAAATGTAGAATCACTGTTATATTTTTAATTATATAGTTTTTACACTATATATATATATTATATATATATATAATATATATATACAGTAGAAACCTCCATGAGAGGACACTCGCGCTAAAGGACACCTCTTTATAAAGGACAGTTTTCATTTGTTAAAATTATCTTTTTACTATTTAGCAACTCTCCTAAGAGGACATCTCTCTCTTTAGAGAGAGTGTCCTTTAGGACACTTTGGCCCTGAAACTAGGTGTTTTTTCTTAGAGAGGGGTTTTACTATATCTGAAAATTATAAACAATTTTAATAGTAATGTTAAATCTCATATATTAACGTACTTGATATTGTGTGATCCCGATTTACACGGTAGATACGTTCCTGAGAAAAACGTGTAAATCGAAAATTAAAAATTTTAAAAATTGAAATACAGACCCAGTGTGCGTGTGCAGCAAGTCAGCACATAAGCTCGGGATCCTCGTGAGATGTGTACACAGCGCATGTGTTCAATCACAGTAGCATTTAGTATAGTGCGATAAAAAAACTTATTTGGAAAACCGTGTAAAAGCGTGTAAAAGCACCGTGTAAATCGGGATAGGTGTATTGTATGAAGAATTTTTCAAAAAGTTCCAATAAAATTGTGAATTAAAGAATAATGAATAAACGTGGCTCTAAATTGTGATTATAAAAGTAAACAAAACGCTCAAAACATATTGCCCAAAACTTTAG
>CP092870.1:97095903-97119466 GCA_030710605.1 Cordylochernes scorpioides
TGATCCAGGGCGCCATCTTGAATTGCTCAAACTTATTTGCATACAACTCATTTCCGGCATCCGTCATCGTGGATTTGGAGGTAATCAACTGCGAATGACGTAATAACACGGGGGAGAGGAAGAAAGAATAAAAAAAGGAAGAAGAAGAGGTCGTTATGCAAATAGAATTATGCAAATTGCTCCTTCGCGCGGTCTGGGATTAGCGCCGTCGTCTGGACAAGTTAATTAGCATGATGACAAAGAGTTGTGGGAGCTTCACGGTCATCGACGACAATATGCAAATACATATAGCACTGCCAGGATTTGCATAAGCAGAACGTGGACTGAACCTATCTGCTCCTACTTTCAAAAGAGCATTTACTAATTATATTCAGCTAGGTGTATACGAAAAAGGAACACTCTTGATGTATAATATTTTCTATAATTGCGAATATTTTCGAAAGAACAATTCAAAGCGCTGAGATATCACTTATTGTACACATTTTATTGGTTTATATGTAAACTCTGCGGAGATACGCTGCGATAGACCAATCACCACAGGTTTAGGTTGGGTAAAGGCCCACAGTGGAGTTGCAGGCAATGAACTGGCTGACCAGGCTGCAAAGACTGCCGCAATCTCTAACCTGGAACATCCTACTCCATCCTTCCCCAAAGTCTTGCCCGCAGCCGTGCCCACTCATCTGCTATGGAAGCATGGACCTTAGTCTACTCCCAATATTACCAAAACGGAAGACTAAAAAGATTTACAACATCTCCTATCCGCCTTAAGACATTCCTCTCCAAGATTCGTCTTAGAATGACCACCACTGCCATCCTTACTGGTCACGTTCTTGTAGATCTCTGGCATAGAGATCCAACATGTCCTTACTACCGGTAAGAACAACAAATCACCTCCTCTTCTTCTGTCCATCTTTTATGCTACACAGGCTACAGACACTACTTGGAGTACAAGACTTCAGATCTACTTCCTGGCTCGGCCTGGAACTACCTGGTTCACAGCAGATCTCCCTATGACTAGACTTCTAGACTGTATAACCCGGGAATTTCTTGATTTACGCTCCAGGAACCTGGATTACCTCTATTTTCTCTCTATACACAAGCCGAGTGACCCGGGCAAACCCTCGGGTTTGCCTGAAGGGCCTGTGAGGACACATTAAGAGTGTAAAACGACATTTGAAATTATCCCGCATGAGTTTCTTTTCAATGAAAAATCAAAATTTATTTTAAAAAGAAACAACGATTATTTCTAACCTTTTGGATGAGGTATAAAAGGGTGAATTGTGAAGAGTAATGATAAACGGAAAAATAAAAGTGTCCAGGATGGGAATAGACATTAAGAGTATAGGTAGTGGCTTAAAAATCGCAATGGGTATATTATGATTTCTTATAAGCAGCATTTTTAAGTAAGGTTAAATAAAAATACTTTCTAAACAAAGTATATACATTCAGGCAGATACACAAATGGGTAAATCCATTATAGATCCCCAAGGAAAGTTTCTACAGATAAGTAATGTTGATTATAAGCAGAAAAGTAATTAACAATTGAATTATAAACACGAAATATCTCAAATTTATATTTTATTCAAAAAAAAACAAAGCAATATGGTGGCCTTTGGTGGTTTTGTGTCGTCCAGTTCATTGTTTTAGATCGTCTGTGTATCCCTGTCGTCTCCTTCCTCTCGATCTCTTATCCCGGAGATTTCCTTCCTACACTTTCAAATTTCTATCACCATTCTATTACATTACCAAACCAAACCTTTCTTGGTCTACCTCTCCCTTCATTCTTCAATCCCTCCAGTATGGTCAATAAATGTTCTCCCAATGACCTCAGAGAACAAGACCAAGCTAGGGGATTATAAATATCTGGTCTTAAATCCGATTTGATCTTATTTTATTTCATATAAGAATTGTATTTGTTTATACTGGAAAATATTGGTATCTTAAATTCGATATTTGTTTCTTAAATTAAAGCAGGTTTTAAATCTAGAATATTGGACTCTATATAGAATATACTCGAAGACACCATTTTTTCTGATACAGGATTCAAGGCCTTTATTCTTTCTTTAAAAAAATTGGACAGCCATGAAGTATATAGTTTCAATAATGAAGGTATATATACATTCATGGAGACAAAACTTAAGGAAGTTGTACCTTTTACCATGTATATCGGGATTTAGACAATAACTCTGAAAGATATTACAGTGACCTTTATTGAAGACACACGAGATAACCAAGTGCAAACAAAATTGCCTCTGTCTCCTTAAAAAAAAAAAGACGACCAGCCACATCAAATATTTTCCATTTCCTTATGTTTTATTCATGGGTGTATATCGAATCTAATACGAAGATAATTTTATTTCAGTATTGAAGACACACGAGATAACTAATGGTGTAAACAAAAAAAGTGTATCTGTCTCAAAAAAAAAAAAAAGACGACCGGCGAAATCAAAGACTTTCCATTTACTTATGTATATAAGTGTATATCGGTTTTAATACGAAGAAATTTTTATTTTAATATTTTATTGAACAAGCAACTTTTATAAAAAATAACGAATTTATTCGTTTAACTTCAATAAATACGAGCATGCTTCTTTATCACCAAAAATAGCGAAATGAAATTATCTTGTTACATAAGATGTATATGCCTCCATTATTGAAAGATTCAAATATAAAGGAAATCATATTTTAAAATGAAACATTAATTTAATAATATAAAGGGAAGGGAAATTATTAAATGTGACAGGAGGGTTTAATATCTTTATTTTCTTCAAATTTTAAATATTAGAATCATATATAATTCTGTTCTTTTTTTTTTTTTTTGTAAAAGGGTCATTAGAAAATATAGAAGATACAAGGTGTTGTACCAAAAGTTCGTAGACATTTATTACAGTTAAACCTGTCTATAATGCCCCCTCTTGGGACTCACCAAAATAGGGTGCTATAGAGAGGGGGTGTTATAGACAGGTTTAATCAAGGGGGAATCAATAAATAAGGTGAATTATCTTATTCCTTAAAAATTAAAAAAGCAAAAATAATTTAAACCACAGAATATTAAATTATAACATCGAGAGACTATTTAAGGTGTTCTGTTCTTTTTTCCCACGCGCGGCGCGAGACTTATAAATAAACTAAAATGAAAGCTCCCTTGAAGGATTGCACCACGCTTGAACAACGTGCAGTTATTCGTTTCTTGAATGCAGAAGGTATTCAAACATCTCAAATATGCCAAAGAATGAAAAATATCTATGGTGAGTCTTGTTTGTCTCAAAAAAACATTTATAAATGGGTTAACGAGTTCAAAAATGGACGAATTACATGTACCGATATTGAGCGACCTGGACGACCAAGTGTTACAGCGACGCCAAGCACGATAAATGCGGTTGAAAACTTAATTTTGGAGAATAGAAAATATCCATTTTTACCATAGCCGACAATTTGAATATAAGCTATGGAACTGTGCACACCATTATTAAAGAACAATTGCAATTTAGAAAAATATGCTGCAGATGGATTCCACATTTCCTTAATTTGGACCAAAAACTTAACCGTATTCGGGTTTCAAAGGCTCTATTAAAGCGGTATGAAGAGGAAGGTGATCATTTCCTTGACCAAATTGTAACTGGAGATGAGATTTGGTGTTATCATTATGATCCTTCGACAAAACGTGCATCTATGGAATGGAAACGAGGCGACTCTCCAAGACCAAAAAAATCAGGTCTCAACGTTCGGCCGGTAAAGTTTTGTTAATATTTTTTTTGGATATTGATGGACCAATCTGTCTTGATTTTTTATCCTCAAGGCAACGTATGAACAGCGACCTTTATTGTGACATTCTTGTAAATAAGCTAAAGCCCGGTATAAGAAACAAAAGAAGAGGGAAGCTTAGTAAAGGTGTTCTCTTCCTTCATGATAATGCAAGGCCGCATACATCATGTAAAACTGTATCTACAATCATTAAATTAGGTTTTGAAGTTTTAGAACATCCTGCATATAGTCCAGACCTAGCCCCCTCTGACTATTTTCTTTTTGGACTACTAAAGAAGGAGTTAAAGGGAAAGCGATTTGACTCGGATGAAGATGTCCAGAAAGTGGTGCAATATTTTTTTCACACGCTTCCTAAGAGTGCCTATAAAGAGGGTATTTACAAGTTGCCAGAACGATGGAGACGATGTATAGAAAGCCAAGGTGATTATTTTGAATAAATCAAGTCCTAATTTTTAATATCGTTTTTATTTTTTAAAATAAATTATAATTCACCTTATTTATTGATCCCACCTTGTAATTATAAAAATTCGAAACTATTATAGACGCTTATGATTTTTTTTTTAATTAAACAATTTCTACTGTCCTTAATGCAATGGAAAAATTAATGGGAGGGCCTGGCTCATCAGTGGTGAACCCTCCCAGCGGCTATTATGCATATAAAATAAATATTTGCCACAATATCAAAAGAAGCCATCAAACAAACTCGAATTTAAGAACATCTTCCGTCACCCCGATAAAAAAAAAAACAGATTTGTTAGCGCGTGCCAAACGTAGGAATTAACGTCATTTATAAATTTCGTGTAAATCTGCCAGGCCATAGCAGAAATCAAACATCCGAAAGAATTAACCAACCTAAATAAGCACTAAAACATCCTGCTCGTAGATCATGTCTTTTCCAATAGCACACTCCAATCAAACATCAGTAACATACCAAATAAAAACGCCGTGTCGGATATTTTTAGAAAGCTGACGTTCATTAGAAAATAAAAAGAATATAAATAGATAAAAATCGATTTGCCAGATGTATAAACATAGCTTAGTTCCTCTTAACTAAAAAACGTTGTCTATATATATCTCAGTGAAGGGTTTATATTATCATTATTAATAGTTTAAATTATTACGTATTTATATTTGATAATTCATGTATTGTGCACTCATGGACAAAACTTAAGAAAGTTGTACCATTTAGCATGTATATCGGGATTCAGACAATAACTCTGAAATATATTTGATACAGTGACCTTTATTGAAGACACACAAGATAACCAAGTGTAAACGAAATTACCTTAGTCTCCTTTAAAATAATGGGCGACCGGTGAAATCGAAGACTTTTAATTTCCTTAAGTTTTGTATGGGTGTATAATATTGTTTTTTAATTATAATAGAAATTTACCTTGATTCCATTGTACTACATTTCAATATTTTATGTAATTGTTGTGCTTTAACTTTAAAAGCACACAAAAAATATAATAAACTTGAATTTGTTTATTCAAGTATCAAAAAACAAAGCTTTACATATAGAACAAATAATAATGAAAAAGAAGAAACATTTTAGGAAAAGGCAAAAACAAAAACAAAAGTACTGGTCAAAAAGAAACATTTAAAATCACAGATTAATATCTTCAACAGTAATTTATAACAGTTAATGTGTATATTTATATAACACCACTCTGGGGAACTACACACCACTCTCAATGTTGGAGTGGAAGCGGAACGTTTTCAGCTGGAGCCACGGAGGCGAAGATGTGGTATCACTACCTACGAGGAAGGCTACAAGTGAAAATGAGAATAATGTCTAAAAATCTATTATCTTCCTGGTTTATTTTTTTCATTGGAAACAAGATAGTGGACATTGCTGTGATAGAGATGCATGGGGATATCTGAGGCTCTTCATTGAACACGACAAAAAAAAAAAGAAAATTGACATGGACCCAGAACAGCAGCTTTACACACCCAAGATAGAGAACATTGCGACTGCTGTGATAGAGATGTATGGAGACATCTGAGGCTCTTCATTGGACACGACAACAACAAAAGAAAATTGACATGGACCCAGAACAGCAGCTTTACACACCCAAGATGAAGGACATTGCGACTGCTGTGATAGAGATGTATGGAGACATCTGAGGCTCTTCATTGAACACGACAACAACCTATAGAGATGGCGCTTTATATATGTGCCAGCCACCCAATTCTGACCAATTAGCTTTAAGAACGGGTATTGGACTGTGTTGCCAAGCTTACCTCTAGCAGTGCTGCCAGACCGTTTCTACCCCACACGATGTAAAAAAGCCCCTATACAGACAGGAAGTTGTAATCCATTTATCGTTACCCAGGGTGCACCACGTGGAGGCGGAATACACTACACCCCGAAAGAGGAAGAGGTCGCCTTGACGCCCCCTCCGCGTGGGGGACTAAACAGGACAAAACAAAGGGCCGACACGACAACGAGATGTCCCCCAAATAAAGCCGTTACCCAGGCGGCAGAATTTGTGAGACGATGTTGAAGGCGGCCCTAAGTTCTGAGCCTGGAGTCAACCCAACGTGGAGCGGACGCCAACGACCAGATCCCCTTTCGGGTAAACTACTAGGGTCGGTAGTAACAATTATTCCGCCTTCTACAACTACTAGGGTCGGGTTCGGCTTATATACCCCGCACTGGACGGGGGTGGGAGTGAACGGGTAGTTTGGGGGACAACACGGTTACTCCACGTTTGGGGGCGATTTTATCTTCCTTGGTGCGAGCCTAGTCGCTTGCAGTGATTTTCGGATTTATTTGCATATTCTAACGCACTATGCAAATGTGACTGCTACGCCCGCCATCTATTATCGAAAAATGAAACTATTCTTGTTTATTACCAGCGCCGTGCAGCGATTAAACCTTTAGCGGCGCGCGCATATGCAAATTTCTGTCAACATAACAAACGTATTTACATATGGAAGCGTTATTTTGTAGAAGCTATCGAGGTAAGTCGGCTTATATATACTGTAATATACTATTTTATGTTTTAGTAACTAAGCTATGTTTATACATCTAGCAAATCGATTTTTATCTATTTATATTCTTTTTATCTTCTAATGAACGCCAGCTTTCTAAAACCAATTGGAATCTGGCATAGTTGACACAATAGTAGCGCTTACCTCCATTTGCTTAAACACTACAGATTTTACCTTTAATAACTTACTTTATAAACAGATTAGAGGCTCACCAATGGGCAGCCCGTTATCGTCACCCTTAGCCGAGATAGTCATGTCTACACTTGACACCTGGATCTAACAGCAATTCACACCGGGCATTCACCTATGGAGGAGATATATTGATGATATCCTCTGTATATGTGAAACCGGACAGGAGAACAGTATCTTATCTGTTCTAAACTCCTTCCACCCAGACATTTCCTTCAGTTTTGAACCAGAAACCAATAATGTAATACCATTCCTGGACATACTGATCATCCGTACCCCATCACACTACCACACAACAGTATACCATAAAATCAATAACCCAACTTTCTACACCAATTTCAAGTCTTTCTGTCCCTTATCCCATAAAATTAATACAGTTAGAACGCTTACCAAGAGATTGGTTACACACTGCTCCCTGCCCATTTTCAGATCAATAGAGTTTGCTAACATTAAGAAACAACTTGCCCTCTCCCAATATCCACACCAGTTCATATATAAATATCAATACAACCCGGCCCATATGAAACCCAATTTACCCCATAGAAATACCTGCATCTTACCGTACTCAACACAATCCGCTGCAATATCTCACCTTCTTAAGCCTCATGGCATTAACACCTACTATACAAACAATAGAAGCCTGGCCACCATCCTCAGACATCCAATTACCCGATTACCGAGACCTGCCATTGTTCAGTCATCGGGTGGCTCGGTCTACTCAGTCTCATGCAACGATTGTAGCGCAACCTATATAGGTGAGACTGGTAGGTCCGTGGCCATCAGGATGACTGAGCATGGCAGGTACGTCAATAACAAAGACAACAGGTCCCTCATCTATAACCACATTCATGACACAGGCCACTCTTTTGATTTAACTTCACCCACCACATTATACAATAACATCTCCAATAAATACCAAAGACTGATCATAGAAGCCATAGTATCCATATCAAAAAATAGCATTAACCGACATATAGATCTACCTGCACAATACCAGGACATATGTAGTAACTTGAATAACCGTTAAACCCCCCCCCCCTCCCCCAGTATAGTTCCAATATGGCGGGTTAAACAGTCGATATCCTCATGCTAGTCTCTCGTCATTATATAGTCACATGTTATAGCCAATTACAAACCTACCAGTTATTTGTCAACCGGCATTACAGGATTAGCATAGTTACATAAATATATTATATAATAGCTTAGATTTGCAAATATTTTTAACAAAATTGTTTTTTAGCCGTCCTATATTATTATTTTTTTTCTCATATGTAAAATATCTCTTTAAAAACGGAATCCTATTTAAGGCCTATTGCCATCATATATCATTACCAGTTGAAGGGCGTGACTGCCCGAAAGCTCGTGTAGTCGCTTAATAAAAAATCATTTTCTCCTGGCACTTTAGTTTATAGTATTTATATTCCAAGGAGAAAGTTTCTATGTTTAAATAAGTTGATCCACCGCCTTCTCACGGTGTTTTTATTTGGTATGTTACTGATTGGAGTGTGACTATTGGAAAAGGCATGATCTACGAGCAGGATGTTTTAGTGCTGATTTATGTTGGTTAATTCTTTCTGATTTCTGCTATGGCCTGGTAGATTTACACGAAATTTATAAATGACGTTGATTCCTACGTTTGGCATGCGCTAACAAATCTGTTTTGTATGACGGAAGATGTTCTTAAATTCGAGTTTGATGGCTTCTTTTGATATTGTGGCAAATATTTATTTTATATGCATAATAACCGCTGGGAGGGTTCACCACTGATGAGCCAGGCTCTCCCATTAGACTAGCATTTTTAGAATGTTTTTTTTTTTTTTAACTTTATATCAATCTATTATAATGTTGTTTTTAGAAGATAGGCGTATACACTAATGTACCTCGATACAATCTATTTATAAGAAGCTACATGTGATATTTTGTTAAGTGATTGGTTAACATATATTTTGTAAATAAGCTTGATTGACTAACCTTCGCTTTTTTTTTAAGTATGACAAAATACCGTAAATGTATAGATTTCAAACTTAATATAGATTTTAATTTGATTTAAATTTCTTGCTTCGAAAAATCAGTCGCCAAATAGAAAGCAAAAATGAAATTGTCGATCATTTTCCATATGTTTATATTTTACAGTGAGTATATATATATCCTTGAAGAAAAATAACATATAGACTCTTCCGACTCAAAGGTTTGCCGACCCCTGCTCTATACCTATGGATACCTTATATTTGGATAACTATGATTGTATGGAAACCCGCTCTCAGGAAACGTATACAGCACAAAGAACATAATTGAATGTAATTCTACTGTCCTATAAGCTTATGTCCATAGTTTTCTTGAAAACCATTTCTGAGATTCCATCCTTCAGTGCTGCGTATATAAGCAGAATCGTCCAATACAGTATTAGAGCTCTGAGAAGCGGTCTGGTGGATTAAATTGGCGAAACCGCTGGGAGGGTTCACCACTGATGAGCCAAGCCCTCCCAATATATTTTTTCATCGCAGTAAGGACAGTAGATGTTTGTATTGTGTATAAAAGAAACATTCGTGCTTTTAAATTCTTTCATTTTATATGTATAGATGGCGCGTTATTGCTTTGTGTTAACAAAGAAGCTGGAATTCAAGGTAGATGACCCGGCTTTACCTGGAAATTGTCTTGTTGCAATTCAGCTATGTTTGTTTGAGTGATGATCATGAAATGAATGAAGGGAGAATATATATGATGATTTTGACAGCTATTCTCTAATTTATAATAAGTGTTCCTTACTGTCTCATGGATGGCTCTTGTTTATTTTATATATCTTGTAAAAACTTGGCCATACCTACTATATTCATGGACAAAAATTAAGGAATTGGAAGGTCTTTGATAGAGCTCGTCCATTTTTTTTTTTTTTTTTTAGGAGATAAAGGCAATTTTAACACAAAGCAATAACGCGCCATCTATACATATAAAATGAAAGGATTTAAAAGCACGAGTGTTTCTTTTATACATAATACAAACTTCTACTATCCTTACTGCGATGAAAAAATATATTGGGAGGGCTTGGCTCACCCGCTGGGAGGGTTCACCACTGATGAGCCAAGCCCTCCCAATATATTTTTTCATCGCAGTAAGGATAGTAGAAGTTTGTATTATGTATAAAAGAAACACTCGTGCTTTTAAATCCTTTCATTTTATATGTAAAGGCAATTTTGTTCAAACTTGGTTATCTCGTGTGTCTTCAATAGAGATCACTGTAATATCTTTCAGAGTTATTGTCTGAATCCCGATATACATGCTAAAATGTACAACTTTCTTAAGTTTTGTCTATGAGTGGGTCTTATAAAACTATTTTTAATTCTGTTAAAAAAATCTTAAACTATTAATATTTTTTCTAAACTGCAATTAAAATCCTATTCTTTGTTATCAAATGGCACCACCACAAATTCAATATTTAAAAATTTCCACCATAATACAGTAGAACCTTCCTGTAAAGGACACCTAATTGCAGAGCCAAAGTGTCCTTTAGGAAGGTGTCCTCTTACCGGAGAGTTGCTAAATAGTAAGAATGGTCATTTTACAAATAAAAACTGTCCTTTGTCGAGAAGTGTCCGCTAGTGGGGTGTCCGCTAAAGGGAGGTTCTACTGTATATGTGAAAATCACCGTTGTTACTTCCATATACTGTACGTTTTTGCGAAACCTTTGGCACCAAAGTTGTCACTTTAGATTAATAAAGAAACTTGTTTCAAATTGATAGAATTTGACATATGAACATATAACATAAATTTGCGGGAAGATGCTATTCATGTACCAAAACCTCTTTCGTTAAAAATGCATTTTCTACTGAAGGAATAAACAAAAATGCATTGATTTATTGCCTTTTGTAATGAGAGCTGCTAGTTTTGGCACATATATATAACTTCAGATAAAAAGACATCTTCTGATTGTTCAACTAAAGGTTGCTGATAGCTTGCACCATCACAATTTTACTTTTGTACTATTTTTTCAATCACAATGTTTAATAAACCTCCAATATTTCGACGCGGGAGCTCGCCTATCTTCCTCAGGGATTCAAACCTTGTAAACAAAGGAAAAAGTTAGGCAAGCTGTTCCTCGTCGAAATATTGGAAGTTTATTAAACATTGTGATCCAAAAATAAGCCTTATTTTATTAATGTATTCAAAATGGATTTCTCTGTTTCAAAAATATATCTATATGTGAAAAAATGGTTGGCTTTTATTGATTTATTAAGAAATTGGGTTGGCCAAATATCATGGAACAAGTTAAATAAACGTTTAGTTCATTTTTATTCCGCTAGATGGCGCTCTCTGCCATCTAGAAATGCTCATGTGAGAACGGTCAGGATGTGCCTTTTTTTTTTGTAAATATATATATATATGTTTTGAAACGCCAACCTTTATCAAGGCATTAGGCATTATCAAGACATTTCATTGAGTTTGTCTATTCAAAAGTGTAATGCCTTGATAAAGGTTGGCGTTTAGCTAACCGAAATATTGGTAAAATAAATGATTTTTTTTTAATCCAATTTATATTAAAATATATATATATATATGTTTTGAAAATAGAGCAATCCATACTTAATTCATTAGATAAAAAAGGCATATATTTTATTAAATCCAATATATGCCTTTTTTTATCTAATATATATATGTGTGTATCAAAATGACTCACCTCTCCCTTTAAAAAATGCATTAAAACAAGGCATTATGTTCATTACCCCAATAAAATAACGGGTGTTGTTGCTCATTCCTTTACAATCAACTTTGCGTTTTTTTTTTTTTTTTCTGGAGGGATGAACAAAATTTCTTGTTTTGATGTATATTTAAAGGGAGAGGTGCCACTTTTTAGAATATGAATATCATCATTTCGCAACTTTATGTTGTATATATTGATTAGAAATATAATCAATTTATACAAAATCTCAGAGTGCTTATTGGTAAATTTATTTAAAACTTGGGAATCAGAGAATACTAGCGAAATATATAGTTTAAAGTAATTTATAATACAATATAATGCGGCTTATAATTGTAGAACGGCATTTGAAAATTATCCCACATGTGTTTCTTTTGAACGAAAAATCGAAATTTATTTTAAGGAGAAATAACGATTATTTCTAACCTTAGGGATGAAAAGTAATGATGAACGGAAAAATAAAAGTGTCCAGGGATGGGAATCGAACCCATGGTTTGTACTATATTACTTTGAGTATAATCTATTTCAGTTTTTTTAAATTTCCAACGTCTTGGATTCAAAGTTTTATTGAATCTGTATTAAATTATTATATGGGAGATATATTTTAGATAGGATAAAAACAATAGAAATATTTGAACAAGGTCTCTCCATATATCCAAGTAGGGATCTGGTTTAATTACAAGATTGAGAACACAAAATGTAATTTTTTCTTTCTTCTGCAAGTTTGATGGATCGCATGGTGAAACTGTGCAGCAGCAAGCATCCATCTCGTCGTCTGCTTCTATAAGATTAATTAGAAACAGCCGATGGCCCCAGAGATTAGAAAAGTTTGCGATCGACCCACGTTTTAAATAATTAGATCCCCCTCAATTTGCATAATTCATGACGCCCCCCACTAAAGAAAGGGCCTTTTATCTTGAGTCAGGCTTTTGTCTACCGGAAGTCCCTTTTATCCCGTCGATTGAGGTAGTAATTGGACGTTTTGATTGGTTGCCTCGTGTCACGTGATGGCTTTTGTTTCGAATTTGTCCTTTTTAGAAGTGGCTGTCTTGGTATATATTTCGTTATGCAAATTGTAATTATTTACATATTGCCGGTAAGTTTATAGTTTAGTATTTTGTTATGTGTATATTATATATTGGCATAAAATGCACCTTATGCAACGGTGAATTTAGTCTCGATTTTCCACACTACATGTTCTACTGTACGGCAATGGAAGAAGAAAGAGAAATTCTTCGTCAAGAGACCGGCTATAATAGCAATTCGCCTTATGTTTTAATGGAAAAAGTCGTAAAATCCAGACCCTTTGCATTCGCTTTTTATAAATACTGGAAATCAGCTCAATCAAAATGTTTAGCACAGATACCGGATCCAACTCGATAATTGGTCGAGGTCAATACACAATATTGTATATAACTATGATGCTAATTTGTTATTAATTTATTTTGTCATACCGGGAGAGTCCTGTATGGCACGTGTGCCCAATAAAGGCTATTGTTGTGTTGTTGTATTATATATTGGAAGTATACTAGCGGGAGGTCTCGGGACTAACTCCCTGGTTTACTAACCCTAAACCAGCGAGTGCAAGAAACTAAATGGGGCTTTGGCACATTTATAAGTTAAAAAGTCAAATTCTCTTTCACTCTACAATTGCAGACACGTCCTACACGTGGTACAGGTCATGATAATCATGGTGGGTAATCTACACTTGTAGAAATTGGTAAACTTACAGTGAGAGCAGTCGTTAACTATCTACCATGATTATCATGGCCTGTACCACTTGTGTACTTGGCATAACTACAAAAAAAAAAGAGTTATAAAGAAGACAGTCTAATGTGGAATGTGAGTTCAACCAAGTCGTCAAATTTAATCCAAAGGTCTGGTTGTGTCCAATACTCCACATTGGATGCTGTTCTAAACCTGACTTGTGATTCTAATTTGCGGGCAGGAATCTTTTGATCAATTTTAACCTTGCGTCCGTGTCACACTGTCCATTGATTGGATAAATCTGGTGTCCTTCCCCATTTGGGATTGGTTCCTGGATACCTGGGGTCGAGGTTAGGCCTAAAACTGCAGCAGCATGTCGTCTGCTTGCTGTAGGGATGGCGGCAAGTGAAGCGGCGAAAGTCGGGACAAGGATAGAAGATGTAGGCACTTGCTTGTCTGAAAGGCTTCAAGCCACTTACCTGCTTCTTGCCAAAACTATCCGAACTTTTTAATATGGACTTTATGTTCTTTGCTTTATCTTTTGGTTTATAGAATACTTCGGATTCTTCATATTCTGGATATGGTACCATGGAAATGGATTTCTTTGTAGGTATCAAGTTGGAAGAATTTCTAACGAACATTGGCGTATGGATTTTAATCAGATTTTCTCTAGTAGATGCTAGAGATGATTTGACTCTAGTTGAATGTCTTTCTTGTGATGATGCTGTTAAATTACGATCATCTTTCAGTGTCTCTATATAGGATTGGGTTGGTAGATAATCGTGGAATACTACGTTGGCTTTGAGATTAGGTCGATCTTGGCGTCGAAAAGCTGAAGTCCGGAATGGAATTGGATTTGGAAAGTAAACTGAAGGTTTGCTCGACTCAGGTATAAATGAGCTTGGGACATAAAAAGATGTCATGGAAGGAAAATGGCAGCTTTTACTTGTTGGCGAAGTGCAGGATTGGTTCTTAAAAATGGTGTATGGTTCTTTTTTTATGTTCTGGGTAGATAGCGAGGATGTACCTAATATTTTTGGATATTCTTGTATCATATTATCTTCGCTCATTCTGCCGAATTGGGATTCTTTCCTGAGAGGAAGAGAGACTTCAGAAATATCAAGTTCAATAATTTTGATGTTCGGTTCTAATTCCCTCATCTGAAAAAGTGTTATAGTCTGTTATTGTGGATTCCACCATTTCTTGAGATGTTTTCTCAGAATTCTTTATCCTGTATCTTAATGGATTTTCTTCTTTCTTTAGTGAATTATCTTTGAAAAATGTTTTATCATCGATTTCTGATTTGTTTATCCTTTTTGAATGTTTATATTCACCCTGTAATGACACGGTTTTCCTCATTTTTTTATTGGAAGGTCTGACTTTTTCAGCAGATTCTAACTTTGGCAAGTTTTGATCAATTTTGGAAACTTTTGATAAATTTTTATTCTTGATTTTCACGCTATAATGTTTATTTGACGATGAGGTGTCATCCAAAATATCTTTATACGAAAAGAATTGATTTGGTTTGCTTTTTAGATATTTACTTTTTCGATCTAATCTCCTTGATTTAGTTTTTTGGAAGTTGATCTCTGTTGTTTTGGCTTTTTTTAATTCAGGTAAATGAATTTTATATTTTTTATTAGAAGGAATAATAGAGGAATTTTCAATAAATGAATAATAATCTTTATCAACTTTTTTATTAATCTTTGTTGAATTTATGTCTTCTGTATCTTGACTATGGAGAATGGTATCCTTAAATCTTTTGTTTTTTGCTCTTAACATTTCGTGTGTGATTTTATCCATTTGATACATTTTTCTAGAATCTTTTATCTTGATGGTAGAATCTTTCTTATGTTGTTTTAGATCGTCTTTAACAGGTTTACGTTTATAACGGGTTGGTTTATAATTTAGTATTGTTTTTATTAAAGAATTGGTTGAGTAAGCTCGTACTTGGATTTCCTTTCTTTCATTTTTTAGGCGTTTTCCAAATGTCTTGAGTTCAGGTTGGGAATAGATTCTAGCCTCGGAATCAGTTTCTTCTGAAAGATTCACCTTCATTGATGATTTTTCAGAATTATTAGTTTCGATTTGGGAAATAAATGAATTTCTAAGATATGCCCCTTTTTAACTACAATGTACTTCTTGGAATCATTTGTCGAAAATTTCTTTTGTTTCTTATTTATATTGAAAATGCGATTGTTATCTGCCCTGTCTTCTTTCAAATTTTCTGTTGATTTAATATCTTTTGAAATTCTTTCTGGATATAAATGTTTATAGATATTTGGATAGGTTTTTGATATAGGATCTGATTTTTTATGATATAAGTTTCTTTTTGTAATGCTCTCTGATAAATTTGGCTTTAACTTTGTTCTTTTTTCGATCTTTTTATTCAATTTAGGACTTGTTTGTTTACCTTTCTGTGTATCTCTTGGTTCTTTTTTGCTCTTATAGACCTTGTTAGATTTTAATGCTAAATCTACAGCTTTAACTGATTCTAAATAAGAAAATCTTTTGACGGGAATTTCGCTGAATTTTCTTGTTATGCCTTCTGAAAAGCGTTTTATTAAACGATTTTGGTCATGTTGATCTTTAAATCGTTTATACTTTAAATCTTTTGCCTGTTTTTGCTCCTTGGGTTTAGATGATTGTAGTTTTGTTGGTGTGGGTTTGACGTTTTTTGAAATAGTTTCGAATTTTGAAGCTTTTTCGGTATCTATACTGGATGGTGACACTGTGATTTTGAAATTCTTTGATTTAAGATGTTCTTCACTGGCTGAAAAGAGCTGAAAACTGGATGATTTATCTTGATCATACACTTGCTTAGGTTTAATATATTTTGTGTTGTTACCGTTTGATTTTTTAGAATTAGGCTGTTCTTTCCGACGGGCTGTCTTGGCGTTTTTTTCTTTTGGAGCTTTGGAGTGTTCATTTTGTCTTAATGCTAGATAACTTCGACTATGTTTTATTTTTGACCTTTTTCTATTCATTATAATTTGATCTTTTGTAATTTTGCATTTTCAATGCTCATTGATCCAAGCATTCTATTGAAGCTTTTAATTTTTTTAAAGCCAATATCCATATTTTAAGACTCAATTATGCTGTAATTTTGAGAAAAATATTTATTTTAAAAATTCCTGTGTGCATCGTATATATGTTTAATATTTTCTGAAATTCTCAAATAATTATAATTTTGGTGTTGACATTCTTCTCAGAAGAATTGAACGATATTTTGATTATCAAAATGTAAATATTTCATAAGCGATTTCTTGACTTATTTTAAAATCTACATTTTATAGCAAATAAAAATGTTTTTATATGATAAATGTATCTAATTTCTTTCGCATCACTTCAATATTATTTTAAAATCCGTATGCATTCATTTTTTAAAAGACGTTATTTTATATAATATCGAATCAAACTTTTCTTAATATATTTCCCCCTAATATCAATTTTATTTCGAGAATTTTAAGAAGATTTTAATAAATTTTTAGCGTCGTATTTATAAATATAAAAAGGGGGTATATTTTATTAAATATATTTTAGATTAAAAATTATATATTTAATCTATATTAATGTAACCTAGAAACTAAATGTTTTTTTAGTAATTCAATTAAAAACTTTAGCATAAGATTATTGAAAAGGTTTATGCCATCTATTTTTTGTAAACGAAAATATGATAAACTGTTCAAAATGTTTTGAATCAAATTTATTCTCATAAAACTATATATAAAACATCTCTAGTAGTGTTATAAAGTGCTTGTAAAACTTCATAAACTTCGTTTGGAAATGAATTCGTAACGAATGTATGAAATATCCAAATTATCACATTTAAATGATGTGATATATTGATTAGGGCTAACAAACTATACGTTCAAATATTATATGAAAAAAAAATCAACAAAAGTTTAAAGAACTTCACAAAGTTAAATGCATTTTTTTTATATATATTTTTGAGGAACCAAACGAGAGCAAATTCTCATTTCGATATTTTGGAAAGTTGAAACAATTTTTTTCCGCATTTAATTGAATTTGATGGTTAAAAAAAAAATGCCGATATGATAAAGTTCTAAATAGTAATTTGGCAACCGCATTGTTACTATGCTAGTTACCAAACTGTTAACATTTAACTATGAAATTTGATATCAAAATTTATCGATTTTTTGTGTAATTCGCAAACATATTGTATTAGCTATAAAAGTTATTATATGTGTTAAAGTATGCTAATCATCAAGCTTTTGCGATATCACCAATTTATGGTGCTGGTATAATATTCCATCATATTTGGTGAACAAGAAACAAAAGCTCAAACTTGAGTCTACCCCAGTAGATATTGTTTCACTTTAGAAGTTTCGAAAATATTGTAGCGCAGAAATCAAGTCTTTGTATATCTGGAGATGTGAAAGTATTTATTGATGACGTCACCACGACCAATTGATAATTATTAAAAAAATTAACCCAACTATCTACAGCTAGAGAATATCAAGCAAGCAAGCTAGGCACCTAAATGATGATATATCAAATGTAAAATTTCGAAATCTGTTTCAAATATTTTCGTTGAATAATTAAATTAAATTATATAATAAACTATTTATTCGCCACAATATTTTTTCCCCAACTTGAATGAATCTTACAAAAAGGGGTATTTTATAAAAAGAAAGTTAACTTGTCCCGTCACAAAATATGAGAAAAAAAATTACGCGCCATCTATTGACCGTTTCTGCAAACTAGCAGAATGGGGGCAACACCAGCTTTGGAAAATTCCGAACGTCCACGTGGAGACCGTAGTTTTAGACTAATGACATTTGTCAGTCCAAGACTTCCTTATATGGGAGATTACTGTTATCATAAATTTGAACTATGTTTGATACGTATCTTCTTCTTCTTCTTTCTTATCTCCACTCAATCATATTAGGGTATCAAGCTTGTAAAGCTTGAGATCATGACTGGGTGAAAAAGAATGCGTCTGCCTTTGTCATTAAGACTGGGAGCACTACTCAGTGGCAGGCCGACTTAGCTCCAAAGAAATGGCCGCCTCTGACATGAGGAACAGACGCCATGTGCAGTCGCTCCTAACATGGAGTACAAACACTGCTCATCCGGTATCCCTGGATTAGGAGCCCTTACAGGGTACTATCAGCCGGGCAAGCTGAACCCAGGTTTTTTAGCGAGCTTGTTACTGCTCCCCCTCCTCCTTTTTCATCCGGGCTTGGGACCGGCAAAGGCGGAGTATGCTTCTTCTAAATAAAACAATTTTCTATTGTTCTTTCTGCAATGATGAAAATATAATGTGAGGGCCTTGACTCATCAGTTGTAAACCCTCCCAGCAGTTTCACCAGTTTAATCTACCATACCGCTTTATTATTGTATTTTTTTGCTGTAATGCTTTTATCATTTCATTAAAGGCAGTAGAAAATTGTTTTATATAAAAAAAAAATCATTCAAAAAAATGCATACACGTCAAAAATAGTTCAATTTTCTGATAAGAAATGCCACTTTTGAATTAAAAGAATCATAAACACAAGGTAATAAGACCAAATCCAAATAAATAGTGTGACGTTTCGGTAACAACACTGTTACCGAAACATCACACACTATTTATTTGGTCTTATTACTTTGTGTTTATAATCTATAATCCAAATTGTACCTTATCAAGAATCATACGCGTTATAAATAGTTGAAATTTCCTATAACGTGCGCTAACGTACCGTGTTTATAATATTGTGTAACAGAACGTTGCTTTCCCTATCTAGCGGAATTTATATCAAAGTTGATTCTGGCCAATGTTCTGCAATAAAAATAATGAATGTTTTGTTTACACTCATGGACAAAAGTAGAAAGTTTTTGATGTTGCCGGTCATCTTTTTTTTTTTTTCTTTTGAAGGAGACAAAGCCAATTTTGTTTACACTTGGTTATCTCGTGTTTCTACAATAAAGGTCACTGTGTATCAAATATATTTCAAAGTTATTATCTGAATTCAGATATACCTGCTGAAAGATACAACTTCCTTAAGTTTTGATGATAAAGCACAATTTGGATTATAGATTATAATAAAATAAAATAAGACCTAATCCAAATAATTTATTAGTGTGTGACGTTTATCATTTATTCTTTTGTCTGATGATGGTGACAATGTTGTTGCCGAAACGTCACACACTAATAAATTATTTGGATTAGGTCTTATTTTCTTTTATTATTCCTTAAGTTTTGTTCATGAGTGTATATTTATTTCGATACTTACATCAACCAATTACTTATAGAATAACTCCGTCTTTGCCGGTCCCAAGCCCGGATGAAAAAGGAGGAGGGGGAGCAGTAACAAGCTCACTAAAAAAACCTGGGCTCAGCTGGCCCGGCTGATAGTACCCTGTAAGGGCTCCTGATCCAGGGATACAGGATGAGCAGCGTTTGTACTCCATGTTAGGAGCAGCTGTACATGGCGTCTGTTCCTCATGTCAGAGGCGGCCATTTCTTTTGGAGCTAAGTCGGCCTGCCACTGAGTAGTGCTCCCAGTCTTAATGACAAAGGCAGACGCATTCTACTTCACCCAGTCATGATGGTTGTCAAACAGACACCATCAGGGGTCACAACTTGTGCCCTAATATGATTGAGTGGAGATAAGAAAGAAGAAGAAGACTTATAGAATTCCCAAAGTTTCAGTAATTGGCTGTTACTCTCATCAGGGGAGTTAAGAGAGTAACAGCCAGTCACTGTAACGTCGGGAATTAAATAAAATAGTCGACTCTCGATAACTTGAAACTCAAGGGGACCAGAGAAAATTTTCAATTTATCAAGAGTTCAAAATAACAGGAGTTTAAACAACTAAAAGGAAAGGAGGAAAAATCAAGTAAACAAGAGTTTGAAGTTTTGGTAGTTTCGGGATATACATAATATAAAATGAAAGAATTTAAAAGCATGAATGTTTCTTTTATACATAATACAAACTTCTACTGCCCTTACTGTGATAAAAAAAATATAGGGGGGCTTGGCTCATCTGTGGTGAACCCTCCCAGTGGTTTCGCCAATTTAATCCACCAGACAGCTTCTCAGAGCTCTAATACTCTATTGGACGATTCTGCTTATATACGCAGCACTGAAGGATGGAATCTCAGAAATGGTTTTCAAGAAAACTATGGACATAAGCTTATAGGACGAAATTGGTGAAACCGCTGGGAGGGTTCACCACTGATGAGCCAAGCCCTCCCAATATATTTTTTCATCGCAGTAAGGACAGTAGAAGTTTGTATTATGTATAAAAGAAACATTCGTGCTTTTAAATTCTTTCCTTTTATATGTATAGATGGCGCATTATTGCTTTGTGTTAATATACATACTATGTTGATACAAGATTAAATAAGTGACTTACAGCAAGTTTTTAAAGTAATAAATTTATTGGGAGCTTTCGGGTCTTGCCCTTTCTTAGAGTACGATCAAAATTCGTTATTTATTATTTTAAACATTTGTAAAGTTATTCTCAAATGTTCATTTGTGGTAAGATACTATTCTTTCAACTTCAAATTACTGAATGGACCAATTATAATTGATTTTATTCAAATTATTGAGTATTTATCAAAGGACCAGGAACATTTTTCAAATTATCGAGATATTCAAATTAACAAGTTTCAAATTATTGAGAGTCGACTGTAATTGGTTGATGTATATTTCTTCCAAACCAACAAATGATCGTCAACACTTATTTTGATAGATATGGCGAAAGCCAACGTTCAGTTTTATCATCTGAAGATATATTTAACTACATGTAGTTTAATGTCAGATGATACTGTGTTGTCTTAGGAGGAGAACTAGAAAGTTTTGATTGTTACAAGTTTGAAGTTAATCCCCATATATAAGTAAGTATATTTTATGTGTGCCTCTACTTACCCTTGCTTAGGTGCTCATCTCTCCTGGACATTTTAAGTCTTTCTAGAACCTCCAAATGTCTAATGAAGTGGTCAAACCTTTTGTTTGGAATCTAAGACAGTTGGTCAAATGTTGTTGACTTGCTGGCCGGGGTCTACAGTTGATAGATCTTGTTTCCATCCCTGTGAAGTGAACTGTTCATAGTCATGACAACTTGGTACAGACTATCAGATTCAAATATATTCAAGAGGATTTTCCCCTACCTTTGTACAGCTGCTAACTACCGACCATGATTTACACAAAACCTTTATTAAGACACCAGTCTTATACAGATTCTCCTCTCTCATTGCCGGATTACACACAGATATACACACAAAAACTTTTGTACCAAGTTGTGTTCAATCCATTCCAACCCCAAAGTAGAACTACCTCTCTGAAATGGACAACACCTAGTTGCAGAGAGCCAAAGAACAAGAGGATTCTTGATAAGGCACAATGAATGAGAAATTTTACCACAGCATGTTTTTAAATAGCTACTGTTATCAAGTGTGTAAACAAGATAACAGATAAGAAGATATGAATGTTGTGTTTAAGAAGATACCACATGCTGTGGTAAAAATTTCTCATTCAGTACTTTTGTCTGAAGATGGTAACACTATTTATTTATTTGGATTTGGTCTTATTACCTTGTGTTTAAGAGGAATCTTCTTACCAGAAAGCTGCTAAAAGTAGTAATTTTGGTTTTAAAAAAAAGCTGTCCTTTGTAGAGAGGTGTCTTCTCATGGAGGTTGTTCTACTGTACTGGAAGTTCCTCCTTACCCTCACCCCAGGGATGTTTACCCCAGTCTAGATCTCCCATCTGAACAGTGAGATCTCATATAGGACATGGTTCACACCACACATTGATAGTAAGGATAGTGTGAATATGGAGGTGACAAAATACAACAACAAGGTGTACACACATGATATTTACTTTGCACAGCATTTTTATCTTAGAAAGCCGCTATTTACAAGTTTATTTACATATGATCTACCTTGTTTATCTATAATAGGAAGGAAAGTGAGATGACATACATACTAGTTGCTTTATTTACATAATGATGGACATTTATAAAAATATAGTTGCATGGAAGAAGTAGGAGAGGGGGGTCAAAATTGCTTCATACCCGTCTTTTAGAAGTAAACTGCAGCACATAACAGAGAGGGAATTTCTTGACCTGGTGAGATACTCTGTGGAAAGACCTCAAACTGCTATGAATGGGGGATGAGTCTGCTACTTTGAAATAACACCTCTGGGATGTTTTCTTGCAAAATCACCACTTTGTACTGTGTTTCAGAATGGTCTCTCTGTTTTAGGGGTCACTGTGCTAGGATAAACTCTACCATACTGCTTTGGAAAGATTCTTGATTGTTCTGGTGTTTGTTTCAGAATGATTCCCTGTGTACAGTGTTTTATATTGATTACATTTTAGAATGATTCATTGAGTATATTGTGTTTTAGAAGACTCCTCTGTACTGTGTTTTAGAATGCTTACATTCTAGAAAGATTCCTTCGGTATATTGTGTTTTAGAATACTCCTCTGTACTGTGTTTTAGAAGGCTTACTTTCTAGAATGCTTCCTTCTGTATATTGTGTTTTAGAAGACTCCTCTGTACTGTGTTTTAGAATGCTTACATTCTAGAAAGATTCCTTCGGTATATTGTGTTTTAGAAGACTCCTCTGTACTGTGTTTTAGAAGGCTTACTTTCTAGAATGCTTCCTTCTGTATATTGTGTTTTAGAAGACTCCTCTGTACTGTGTTTTAGAAGGCTTACTTTCTAGAATGATTCCTTCTGTATATTGTGTTTTAGAAGGCTTCTCTGTACTGTGTTTTAGAAGGCTTACTTTCTAGAATGCTTCCTTCTGTATATTGTGTTTTAGAAGACTCCTCTGTACTGTGTTTTAGAAGGCTTACTTTCTAGAATGCTTCCTTCTGTATATTGTGTTTTAGAAGACTCCTCTGTACTGTGTTTTAGAAGGCTTACTTTCTAGAATGATTCCTTCTGGAGATTGTGTTTTAGAAGACCCCTCTGTACTGTGTTTTAGAATGATGCCATTATATGGCATTTTAGAATGACTGTACTGTGTGTTAGAATAACTTTTGTTTTCTTCACTTCTGAGATGACAACCATTCTAGGAGGACAAACAACTTCTACAGTTCCGACTACGCTACAATTATGAGAGAGAAGACCACCATTCTGACCTAGCTAATCTACACAATCTATCCATCTGCAATGATCACCTGTCAAAGAAAGTCTATACCTTCATATTGCACGTCAAAGTCTACAATTCTGTGATGAAGACATTCCCTGAA
>CP092870.1:97119566-97147367 GCA_030710605.1 Cordylochernes scorpioides
AATGATATGATTTAATGAATGAGAGGGCTTGGCTCATCAGTAGTGAACCCTCTCAGCGGTTTCGCCAAATTAATCTCTAGGACCGCTCTACTATTGTATTGGACTGGTTTTGTTATATACCCTGCATTTTCTATGGAAGGCAGCTAAATGGTGTTTAGTGAACTATGGACATAAGCTTATAGGTCTGTAGAGGTACATACATATAAATTTCAAGGTATTGCATCGAGCAAAGCTCTTCCGCGCAAAACATGTTTTCATAACCATTAAATATTTGTAAATTAAATTTTATTGCCCTCTATCGTTAATATTTTACACAAATAAATATACTGGCAATGCGTTTCTTTTTTTTTAATCTCTACAGACCTTACTGCAATGATATGATTTAATGAATGAGAGGGCTTGGCTCATCAGTAGTGAACCCTCTCAGCGGTTTCGCCAAATTAATCTCTAGACCGCTCTACTATTGTATTGGACTGGTTTTGTTATATACCCTGCATTTTCTATGGAAGGCAGCTAAATGGTGTTTAGTGAACTATGGACATAAGCTTATAGGTCTGTAGAGGTACATACATATAAATTTCAAGGTATTGCATCGAGCAAAGCTCTTCCGCGCAAAACATGCAGGGTATATAACAAAACCAGTCCAATACAATAGTAGAGCGGTCTAGAGATTAATTTGGCGAAACCGCTGAGAGGGTTCACTACTGATGAGCCAAGCCCTCTCATTCATTAAATCATATCATTGCAGTAAGGTCTGTAGAGATTAAAAAAAAAAGAAACGCATTGCCAGTATATTTATTTGTGTAAAATATTAACGATAGAGGGCAATAAAATTTAATTTACAAATATTTAATGGTTATGAAAACATGTTTTGCGCGGAAGAGCTTTGCTCGATGCAATACCTTGAAATTTATATGTATGTACCTCTACAGACCTATAAGCTTATGTCCATAGTTCACTAAACACCATTTAGCTGCCTTCCATAGAAAATGCAGGGTATATAACAAAACCAGTCCAATACAATAGTAGAGCGGTCTAGAGATTAATTTGGCGAAACCGCTGAGAGGGTTCACTACTGATGAGCCAAGCCCTCTCATTCATTAAATCATATCATTGCAGTAAGGTCTGTAGAGATTAAAAAAAAGAAACGCATTGCCAGTATATTTATTTGTGTAAAATATTAACGATAGAGGGCAATAAAATTCATTTTTCATTATTATTCACAAAATAAAAGGAATCTCATTTATATTATTTGTTTAAGATGCTGATTTGGATGCAATATTTTGAAAAATTCTTTTATATACTCTCTCACTGCTTTTATTTCTTATAATAAATTTAAATGTTGTGTAAAGATTATTGATCAAGATAATGTTAATACTCCTTGCAACATTCCAAAAGCTCTGTGTGTGTTATTCCATGTCCTTACAACCACGTTAACCTAACAGAGTACAAAACCTATTCTTTAGCTATGCAACTTTTTTTAAAAATCATATTGTGCTTTGATTTTTATTTTATATATTATATTTACCCTCTATTTACATTTTGTAGAAAATCTTTGATTTTATATATATAATCTTTATCTTTTTTTTTTTTTAATATCTATACACACTTCTTTTGTGGTTTGGTGCACAAATAAAAATATATAATTTATATCATTGAATTAAAAAAAAAAACTTTTGACAAAAACTATTTTTTCAATTTTCTCTTATTCAGTAATTTTATTATAATAAAAAAATGATAAATCATGACTTTTTTTATAATTCTTTTATTAGATCTTTATTTTTTAAGAAATATTTTTTTATTGCTATTTAAAAAATATATAAATTATAGAATGTTTGAAAGCTTTTAAAGAATATAAAAAAAAAACTCATTTTTTGGAATAATTTCTTATTATAGAAAAGTAAATGTCTTAAAAAAAAAAAAAAAAAGATTTTTTTTATTAAACTACATTAGACTTTTTCTATTTATATATATATATATATATATATATATATATATTATTCACATTGTCAGCTTTTTTTTATACGATACAAAAATAAATTATAATTAAAAAAAAAAAAGTATTTAAAAAAAATTCTTAATAAGGTTGTTTTCAATATAACATTGCATATTTGCATATCAATTTTTTTTTTGGTTGTGTGTCACAATTTTATGTACTTGGATTTTTATATGTTTATATATATATAATTTTACCTCATTTTTAATTAATTTTTCCCTTTTTTTTGTTTCTTGAATAAATCATCCAAAGCTCTACACACCTTTACTGCAGAGATTGATCAATTAGTTTGCCTTATATCAGTGGCTAAGCCTTTACATCTAAGTTTTTGTACAGTAAGATTTGCAGAGGTTTTACCAGTTAATTCAAGAAGTATTTTAATGGTGTAAACAGAAGAAATGTATTGAACAATCATCTATAAAAGTAAATATTTTTTTACAGTAAGCATTAATAGAAATATATGAATCATGGTTGTTAAGGTTATAAGAGTTGATTAATTTTTACTTCTTACTTTCTGATAGAAAAAAAATATACAGTTAAACCTGTCTATACCGCCCCCTCTAAATAGTGCCTTCCTCTCTATAGCGTCTGATTTTAAACATTAAAATGTAAACATTTTACATTAAAAGTGACCTGTCTATAGCATCCCCTCTCTATAGCACCCTATTTTGGTGAGTCCCAAGAGAGGGGGCACTATAGACAGGTTTAACTGTATTTATCATGCATTTTAATAATTTCAACAATTTAAAGAAATTAATAGTATAACCTTTTTTTTTTCAAATCCCAATTAAGGGCTATTTACTTTTAATTCAACACTAACAATGATTAAACCATTTTTTTTTTCAAATCCCAATTAAGCTATTTACTTTAATAAACTTACTATAATTCAACTATATATATAAATATTTTAAAATCCAAATTAAATACTATTTACTTTTAATTCAAACAACTATAATCCAACACACCTACTTTTATAAAACTCAAATGAAAATTCTGATCCCTTGGAGTTGTTGAATTGAAAATAGATTTGACTGTAAGTTAGACAACAGAGAGATTGTGCTTTTTTCTGCAGAAATATTGGTGCCTATAAATATCAATTTTAAGATTTTACACCTCTATAGAAATGTTTATATAGATAGATGCTATATTATTGTTTTTGTTTGCTTTTTTTGAAAGCTTGCTGCCCGCCACGCCAAGGTCACATATGCAGCATTGTGTTCTGGTTTTAGAGGTGCTACCTAAATGCTATATTTGTAAATACAAACAACAAGAATGTTACAATATATTTTTTATATCTATACAATGTTAATTGTTATACCTACCTACTATATGGCACAATGTAAATAGATTTTTTTTTTACCACCTTCCCTCCCCCCATCTCATTTCCCTGTATCTATCTATATATATATATGACTTACCTTTTATATATATAAATATGTTTTTTTTTTTCAAAAACTCTCAATATCAGCATTATTAATTGGGACACTTTCTAGGAAAGTATAAAAAATTATGTCTCGCAATTATATCAGCAGTCCCAATTATCAGCAGTTCCAATTATCAACGGTCCCAATTATTGATTAGGCACAATTTGGATTATAGATTATAAACACAAGGTAATAAGACACAATTATATCAGCAGTCCCAATTGTCAGCAGTTCCAATTATCAACAGTCCCAATTATTGATAAGGCACAATTTGGATTATAGATTATAAACACAAGGTAATAAGATCAAATTTATTTATTTGGATTTGGTCTTATTACCTTGTGTCCCAATTATTATTTGGTAGAAAAAAATCATTTTGAATTGAAGTTCCCAATTATCAGACTTTTAATATTAACAAATGTGAAAGATGGGAAAGTGCAATTTAAATGTTTATGTGTATAAAAAAATGTGTTGCATTTCACTCAATATTTTAGTTCCTTTTTATATACATTAAAACCCTCTCTTCATTATAACTCGGGTTACTTTTTGTTATAAAAAGTCTTTTTTTTTCTTCTTCTTCTTAAAAACAAAATTCCTGGAATTAAGGATATTGTAAATAGATATTTTTCTTAATTGGACATACTGATATGAGGACTAAAACTTTATTTACAATACAACTACCTCTCTATATAAAGGATAACATACCTAGAACCAAAGTGTCCTTTAGGAATATATGGCCTCTTTTCGGAGAGTTGCTAACTAGTAAAAAAAAAAAAAAAGTTAATTTTTACAATTAAAACTGTCCTTTGTAATATAGGTTTCCTCTCATAGAGCTTCTATTGTTTTTTTTTTGCTTTCCCAGACAAAGAGTCCCAATTAAGATGTTGACTATAATAATAATAAAGTGCAACTATTTGAAAAAAAAAAAAATTAATTCTCATTTACAAAGATTCCGTTTGAATTATTAAATAAGAATCACAAAAAGAGATAACAAAGACCAAATAAGTATATTATAATGTTTCCTATAACAGCATTGTTACCATCTTCAGACAAAAGAACTGAATTAGTCAAAAATATATATCCCAGTTGGCATTGTTATCACTTGAGGATAAAAATAATTTTCTATTTTTAATATATGGTTTATATAACTGATAACAATAGATATGAATCTCATGGATATTGAGTTAAAATAATGCAACAGGTTTTTGAAGATGTGAGTTTCTCTTTTTTTTAATGCATTCTCAAGCTTTCAGTCATTACCGTTCTTCTACACTGAATATTTTAGCATCTAAAGTAATATGCAAAATCTAGCCATATTTACATACATACGCCATATATACATATATCTGTGAAAAATAAGAAAAAGATGTTGATATTAAAAACAAAAATTGGCATATCCTAACCGCTTATATGAGCATTTTAGAAAGCAGAGCGCCATCTAGTGAGACAAAATTCAACTGAGTGTTGATTTAACTTGTTCCATGATATTTGGTGAGGATATGTTAGTTTTGTTTTTAATATACATATATATGTTGTAAATTGAGTATTTCATTTTAATAACATTAAAATAAAAGCATATCTTGGATCAATATAATTTATTAAATATTTATGATATTTCGATGAGGCTGTTCGCCTATCTTCTTCTAGGAATTCAAACTCCTTCTACGCGGATGATGGGCTTAGATTAAGTTTGCATTCCTAGAGGAAGATAGGCGAACAGCCTCATCAAAATATCATAAATATTTAATAAATTATATTGATCCAAGATATGCTTTTATTTTAATGCATATATATATAAACTTAATATCTATAACATCATGTAGAAGGGCGTAAATGTGTGAAAGCTTGAGAATGGATTAATAAAATGAAAATAAACTTATTTCTAGTAACCTGTTACAACTGATAATAGTTACCAACTGACTCATTCAGTAATTTTATGTGAGGGTGGTAACAACGCTATTACTGAAATGCCATTTGTTATTTATACTTACAGCGACAACTAGGTTATTACATCATAATTCTATAAAGTCCAATTGTTTAAACTGTGGTTCTAACAACTACATGATGTTATAACAACATAAAATCTTGGTCCCAAGTGTAATTATTATAACTAAAGTTCAACAATATTTGGTCTTGTTATACTCTGTGATACAACTCATCTAAAATGCCTTTTTTTTAACATTTCGATGACAGCTCTTTCTTTTTTTTATAGGGTAAAAAAAAAAAAGGTTTTATTTTAACTATTTTTTTAAATGGTATATATCTTTTTTTTTTTTTTAACTTGATTTTTTTTTAGTATGATTGTTTGTCTTTGTTTTTAAATAATTATTTTTGGCAACTATAAAAATACTTTTTTAAAATTCAATAAACAATTTTTTTTTCATATTTCATAATTGTGTTGTGTGTTTATTGCTTATTTACTTTTATACACAAAATATTTGATTGAATGAAGAAAAAGTTTCATTTTGATTCTTGGAGAGAGAAATAAATTCCTTCCCTATTATCAATTTTAGAAAGACAAAAAAAAAAAAACTCTAGCCTTCTTAGTAAAATCCAAATACAGTCAGGGACAAAACTTAAAGAAGGGGAAAGTCTTTGATGTCAGTTGTCTTTTTTTTGAAGAATACAGAGACAATTTTGTTCACGCTTGGTTATGTTGTGTCTTCAATAAAAGTCACTGTGTATCAAACATCTATCAGAGTTATTATCTGAATACCAATATACATGCTAGAAGGTACAACTTCCTTAAGTTTTGTCCATGAGAGTATAAAGCATTTATATTATAACATCTCATAGAGAGATGAAGATCTTAGAGAACATCTTATAGAGAGATAAGCAATTTCTAACTACTACCCACCATGATTATCATGGCCATGTAGAACAAACCTCTCTATAAAGGACAATACGTAGTTATAGAGCCAAAGTGTCCTTAAGGTAGAGTTTTACTCTTCCCAGAGAGTTACTAATTAGTAAAAATGGTAATTTTGGTGATCAAAACTATCCTTTGTAGATAAGTTTCCCCTCATAGAAGTTTTACTGTACTCTTAAGGCAAATAATAAAACTTCATAGGCTGGATTTTCAAAGAGAGAAAGAAAAAAATGCTAACAATTGTAAGGGTGAAAAACAAAAGTGAAACTACTGGGATCAGGTGGATACATTAAGAATAAAGGTGTCTTCTGAAACTAAAAGTTGCTTGCACTATCTGTTTGAATAAATATATTGATACTTTATTGTAACTTTTAGTTTCAGAAGATGCCTTTTTCATATTTTTTTTTGCTTATCCCTAGTACACGTGGTACAAGCCATGATAATCATGGTGGGTTGTTAGCGACTGCCTTTACTGTAAGCGCACCACATGTCTACACATGTGAAAAGCAGTTCGACTTTGCACTTACAAATGTGCCAGAGCCCCGTTTGGTTACTTGCACTCGCTGGTGGGGTTGGACTTTTGCAAGATTCGGAGACCATTGGAGCATTTTTTTTTTTTTAAACAGAAAAAAGTGTCCAATGCGGGAATTGAACCCGGGTCGTAGTGGTCGAAAACCAAACGGTTTAACCACCCATTCCACCGACCCCCCCTTTTTCATAATAAATTGTAAGGGTATCAAGAAATAAATAATCAGTCTTGAGTTTATTCTAGTTAATTTTTATCTTGATATTCTGATAATGCACAATTTTGATTATAAACACAAGGTAATAAGACCAAATAAATAAATAGTGTGTGACGTTTCGGTAACTGTGTTGTTATCATCTTCAGACAAAAGTACTGAATGAGGTAATAAGACCAAATAAATAAATAGTGTGTGATGTATTGGTAACAGCGTTGTTACCATCTTCAGACAAAAGTACTGAATGAGAAATTTTACCACAGCACGTTTTAAATAGCTACTGTTATCAAGTGGATGGATAACATCTTGATAACAGTAGCTATTTAAAACGTGCTGTGGTAAAATTTCTCATTCAGTACTTTTGTCTGAAGATGGTAACAACGCTGTTACCGAAACGTCACACACTATTTATTTATTTGGATTTGGTCTTATTACCTTGTTTTGTGAGAGATTTTTAACTCTTAAGTGTCTTGTCCAAGCTACACTCAGGTTCACAAGTATTTTCACCACCAGGAGCATCACTTAGGTAATACATGTTTTTTTTTCTTCAGAAAATCAAACACACGTACTGATATCTCTTTTATTTTTTTCCTGTTAATAATTTTTAAAGTATCTTCAAAACACATATATGTCATAATTTGTATATAATTAAATGCAACCCCGACCCACTATGTATGTACCATTATGATTTTCAAAGATTTAATAAAAGAATAAGGTAACTGGAGGAAAGAAAGTAACAAAAGACATAGGAAGACGTCGCAGTTAACCTTCTGACCCCAGGTCCCTGCGAGCTAAGTTTAAACCGACACTTCCTGGAAAAACAGGACGTATCTAATGACCAGAAGTTATAAATGTTAGAGCTAACATTCAATACTTCCTGACAAAGCAGGACGTATTTTGATAACCGCGGAAGTAAATCGAGTCGAACAAATAAGACACTTCCTGACCCAGGCCGGGCGTAACTAACACCAAAGGAAGCCGCCGGCCCATCAGAAGACAGCACCTTAAGTAGGTCAACCAATAGGAGAAGAGCATGTGACATCTCTCGACCAATCAAAAGACAACACCTCAAGTAGGTCAACCAATAGGAAAGGATCATGTGACATCTCTCGACCAATCAGAGAGAAACTGAGGCTTGGTGTTAAATCGGAAAGCAAGAATGGGTAGTTACGCTTGAGCTCTCATAGGAACAACACCTACAGGGTTCACTGGCTCTCGCCGAGTTCGGACAGTGCTCCTTCGCTTCCAACAAGGTAACATCTACTCTAGAGATATCTCTCTCCGCTCATTTCATCATCGCCATGTGATCAACTAATTAATAAGTCAAATCGCTCAACTCTTCTCAAGCTTTCTTCCCTCCAACACAGTTGCCTCTTATTTTCCAACTCAATCACGTGTCCTGATTATTCCTAACTGTATGCTGCAACTTCCACTCAAACGACTGCGCTTCAACCAAATCTCACCATTCGCATCCAACAACAAGAAACCCCGCAACGATATTGCCACAGAACGGTTAAGTCGACAGGATTCTACAACAGTGTAATACATCAAATATTATAGTGTAATAACAATTGCATCATATTACACTAAGTCGACAGGATAGTGAGATGGAATTAAATCAGGATCCCACAGGCGTAAAGTCAGACGATCCAACGGAAACAATGGAAAGAAGGCAAGAAGTAAGAGAGAGCGAATCGGCAAGAGAAAGACAGGAGGTGACCGGCCCGAGAGACAACTGCGCCCCTAGCGGACGCCATCAACCAACTGTCAACATTCCTGACGCGAGTAAAAATTTCTGATGGAGCGGAGTCGGCGATCCCACCTTTCGACGGCGCATACAGCGCGACACAGTTTTTCCAGACGTTCGACCGAAAAATGGAAGACGCATCCATGGGAGAACAAGAAAAATTATTGCGCCTGCCAAACTACCTGGTGCGACAACCCCTGGAGCTCTTCAGGAAACTTCGGCTGGCCGACCGGAGTTATTTCCAGGTGAGACAAATCCTCCTAGATCTCTACCCTGAGTCAAGCGAAGCGTCCTTTGCGAAATATTTCGCCATGAAACTCACTGGACAAGCCAACTTAGAGACCTACTACCGGGAAAAAACCGCCATGGGATTGCAACTAGGACTTCCACAAGAGGTGATCCTCGAGACGCTGACAGAAGGACTGCCATTCAACGACCAGCGCCTAGTCCGCGTAGTGCCTCCCGAGAACCTAGGAGAGTGGTTCCGACTGGTACAGCGGATCCACGGGCCCAGTGTACCGGCAACGCGATCCAGAGAAGATCAACCACCCACAATGTCGGGTCCGTACCACAGCACATCCCGACGCCCAGGTGCATGGAATGCACCTCTTCCGCCGTCCAACTGCAAGTTCTGCGGCGCGAGACACTGGCACAGCGAATGCCGACGTCGACCAATCCCGACGACCCACGAAAAAGTCCGGACAGTGCAAACGGTCCCAAAATCACCAGTTCCGACTTCATCACAACCAAGTCAAGCCAGAGACACCTCAGCCGGACAGCCCTTTCGAGACTGAGGTAGGATCCCTAAACCAACTGACTGTCAAACTCTTTCTAGCCCCTAATGTATCATGCCCCTTTTTAATTGATACAGGCGCCAGCCTGAGTATAGTGCCATATAATATTTATCATATGCTAAAAACCCACCTGCCTAATTTAACCCTTGAGGGACACTCACTACACCTCCAAACCCTAAACGGATTTGCAAAAACCATGGGTAAACTATCTATCCCACTGACAATAGGACAAATATCACGAAAGGAGTATTTCCATGTAGTGAATGCACCATTGCCATTCGGAATTCTTAGTATCAATAGCCTCCATAAATTCAGATTAACCATAGATTTTAATAAATGCACTATACTCCAGCTGGGCGCCCCATTGTCTACCCTTTCCTACCATTTTAATCATGTGTCCAATGTATGCACGTACTGGCAATGTCAGGCGATGTCACAAAAAATTTTCCCCACAGCCCAACTATCCGCCTATGACAACCATTGCGTGCATTCATTGAGAAAACCCCACTTATCTACATGCCCCTTTTTCACTAAAGCCAATTGCCCTTTTTACATGCCCTCAAATAATCAAACCACAACAACTTCAACTTATGAACCTGTCCAAAACGCACCCACACAGCGGGATAACTCGCATACCAAAAACCTAGGTGATCACACACCGTTACACAACTCTCACATGACCAACCCACACAACGAACTCGACACTCACACTAATACACAACAAAACCCTTTACCCCATGCATACTACAACACAACACCTAACACTCACTATACACCACAGTTCACAACACTTCTACAAAGGTACACTCACATTTTTTCACAGGACAAATTCAACGTACCATGCTTACGTATTCCACCAGTAAAAATACCCACGAATTCCAAAAAAATAATCACCATACGTCCATATCGTGTTCCGATATGTGACCAACAAGAAATCCGTAACCAAATACAACAAATGCTGGAGAACGGCATCATAGAGCAATCTTTTTCACCTTTCTCGAGCCCTGTCACCCTCGTCACTAAGCGCGACAAAACCAAACGGTTTTGTATCGATTATAGGAAGGTGAATGAGCTAATCAGCTCTGATGTCCATCCCCTCCCGAGAATCGAGGATATCCTAGACCGCCTCGCACAGACCAAATATTTTTCCACGGCCGACATATCCTCTGCGTATTGGCAAGTCCCAATACACCCCGATTCTCGACCACTGTTAGCATTTGCCACCTTTGAAGGATTATACCAACCCACTCGATTACCTTTCGGGTTAAAAACCAGTCCTCAGATTTACGAACGAGCCATAAGTCAGGTCCTACAGAGACACGGACTTGACTGTGTGGCACATTACTTTGATGATTTCATCATTTACTCCAACACATTGGAGGAACATCAAAACCACCTGCGACAATTTTTCGCCTTTTGCGAAGCGGAGAAGTTACAACTTAACTTCGCGAAATGCGAATTTTTCAAGCAATCCATAAATTTTCTAGGTTACACCATCACAGCTGGTACAATTACACCACTTACACGCAATACCGACATCATCCACGCCATAAAACAACCACACAACCGAAAAACACTACAATCCTTCTTAGGCGCTGTGAACGTCTATAACAAATTCATTCCGGAATACGCTCGCTTGCGAGCACCACTCAACAATCTCCTCAAAAAGGACGTCGTGTGGAACTGGAATGAAGCTTGTCAAGAGGCGTTCATTGACCTGAAAGGAAACCTCACACAACACCCCATTTTACACCTTTACAAAGAAGGTCTGCCATGCCAAGTGTATTGCGATGCATCCACCCTCGGTATAGCAGGCATTCTCAAACAAGTTCACCCTGACGGAAACGTATATCCAGTTCAATATTTCAGCCGAACATTGCGCCCACACGAGAAAAACTACTCCATCTCTGAACTTGAGTGCTTAGCAATCGTTGAGAGTGTGGAGAAGTTTCGCATCTATCTTATGGGCAGAAAATTTACAATATTTTCTGACCATCACGCATTGCAGTGGTTGAAAACCATCAAGAACCCGTCCGGTAGACTGTTTCGATGGAGTTTACGACTATCGAGTTACGAATATGAGGTCCGCTACATAAAGGGAAAACTACAATATGAAGCAGATCTCTTGTCCCGTAACCCGTTTTGTGGATTCTTGGACGCCACCCTTATCAAGACCCACCAATCTCCTCCATCGAAAGAGTCTAGTTTGACCATTGATCATAATGGATTACATACAGTTTCCCGAAAAGGTGTAACCAAGATTATACTTCCAAAACCACTCATACAACAACTCTTACAAACAGTACACACACAATACAATCACCCCGGTATTTCCCAAATGTCACGAATCATCTCCACACAATATTACTGGCAAGGTATGTCAAAAGACATTAAACAAAAAGTTAAGACCTGTCCCACCTGCCAATTAACAAAACGTCCAGTAGGACCCACTTACGGAGAATTAAGTCAACCTCCGGAATCTAAAGAACCCTTCGACCTTTTATCTCTGGACACCATAGCAGGATTTGCCAAATATGGCAACACCAAGATATACCTCCATGTGGTAGTCGATCATTTTTCACGCTACGCGTGGGCTTTTCCATCTAAATCCACCAGTACCACCACCTACCAACAGGTACTTAAGCGAGTATTCCAGGATGGTTCTCCAAAACGCCTTCTTACGGATAGAGCCCCTGCCTTCACTTCACCCAAATTTCGTAGTTTTCTACTTAATAGAAATATTCACCCATTGCTCACAACCAGCAACAATCCACAGGCCAACGGTCTATGTGAACGCCTAAACGCCACCCTCACGGGAAAACTTAGGTTATTACACCTAGAAAATCCTAAGGTCGCATGGACCAAGTTGGTCAAGAAGGTTACACTTATATATAACAAGACACCCCACTCTACCACAGGTTTTCCACCCATATACTTAATGTTTGGTATCCTACCTCCAGAAATCTCTAATCATAACACACCGTACCCAGATATCGACAAAGCTAGAAAAATTGCACACACACGCACACAAAACAAACATTTACAAGACAAAAACACTTATGACCAACGACACAAGCAACCACATTTCGAAGTAGGTGATCTAGTATTAGTAAAATTATATCACCACCCAAATACAGGGAAACTTGCGCCATATTTCACAGGACCTCACACAATATTAGAAATTATTTCACCAAATGTGGTCCGCATAGATCGACCAAATCAACCACCTCAAAGAGACACTGACACAATCCACGTCAACAAACTTAAACTGTATACAGAAAAAATCCATTATATATCACCACCCGCCGTTAGCACCTATCATATAAAGCACAACCCCAATTATACGTTCCCTTTCAAACATTTAACACCCGAATTATTCCCAACAGAGTCATTAAGGTTCAAACCCACCAGCAGCGAACCTTTCAGGCATTTAGACCCTGCCATTTTTGCAACAAGACGATTTACATCACTCTTCCCCGATGTTAAAAACTGCAAACCTGACAACCAGCTCAATCATATCACACCACCCCCTAAAGATATCAAACAGGAGAACTACGAACCTACCAATCATTCAAATTCTACAATTAATAAGGTTCAAGCAAATATTTCAGAGTCCCCAGTTACAAAAATATGGACGAACATGGGACAATATCCTATATTTCACCTGATTTTTATCCTTTGTTTATTAGTTCTACCGTACAACTGTATCCCAATTTTATTCATTAATTACTTGTTTATATATGCCATGCCCGCGCAGAAAATCTTCGAACTACAAGAGGTAGTTTTTAATCTAGGACAAACATTTATAAAACTTCTCATAATTTTAGGAACCATCTTCGCAGAAAATCTAAATAAACTCCGAAGAGATAACAGTAACTGAAAAGATGACCAAACAATGTCGGAGAAACCACGCTCCAAAAACAAGCCCCGAGCCACACCCCAAAATAAATAGACGGCAGGAAATGAGGATTTGAAACACCACGACAGGAAGTATAGTCCGCGGCGGTTAAATTCGGCCTCTGTAAACAAAGCGGAGCGCCTTCGTCCGATCTCCAATTTCCCTCCCTCTCGTTTGCCCGACACACCCCACTTCCGTATCTCTAATTACAATGAGAAGATCCCCTATTGAGGTCGACTGGGAACCTCACTATGCCACCGGTTTTGATTCCAGTTCGAGTCTACATATCGATTTTTACCACCCAATTACACATCCACGAAACAACACCTAGAACTAGCTCACACATCTCTTACACAACCGACTTCTAACATTTTTCACAACACACACACAAAGACAAAAAATTACACATAAAGGTTATATAGATTTCCATGTCTCCTGTACACACAGCATAAACGCACTTGAGGGCTAGAATCACGTTTTTCACCTAAGTGTCACTACAGATGAGACAAAAAATTTATAGGGCATAATTGAGCAAGTAAAACATTTATAGGGCAAAATGGAGCAACCAATACATGTAGATCAGGGCATGAAGATAACAAAGGGTTCCAACCAATACACCTTATTTTTCATATCAATCATTTTCATTATTTTCTCTCAATTAAAATTTAAATATTTAATCAATTTATCAATTTATTCAATTTATTAGCACTTTTAATCATCAATTATCATTTTTTTTCCCAATTAATTTATATTATCATTTTCATTTATCAATTATCATTCTATTTACCACTTAGCTTAAACTGCCACAACTCAATTATCAACGAAAAATCATTGGTTTTCGATTAAACTAAAAACATTAAATCACACTTTGTTGTTGAAACCTTTTTATTTTTCATTTTTCTTTTTTCCAAACACTCGACTTTGATTTCGCCCAACCACTTTTATTTTTATTTTGATTTCAAAAAGACCTTATGAAATTCCCTCGAATTCTTTTCCAAATTCGAGCAAAAAAGGTAACTAGGCATTTTTCCTTCCTTTTTTTTTTCACCACTCAACCAAGCACTCAACTTTGATTTCGCTCAAAAAACTTTTATTTTATTTTTATTTTTGATTTCTCGAAAGACCTAATAGAATTCCTTCGATTTCATTCCCAATCTCGAATAGAATATGGTTAGGCATTTTCCTTTTTTTTTTCACCATTCAACCAAGCACTCCACTTTGATTTCGCTCAAAAAACTTTTATTTTATTTTATTTTGATTTCAAAGCCTTAATAGAACCCCCTCGAATTCATTTCTTAACTCGAGTAGAATTCGTTTAGGCGCATTTTCTTTTTTTTTTTGCCCACTATGTACCATAACATTCATTGATTTCTTACAATTAAAAAATTTTTTGATTTCTATTAATTATACTCAACCTATATCATCAACACCATGCTATTTTACTTATTATGTCACCAGCAATGCTTGTATATAGCCCCTCAATACCCACAACTAATTTTCCCACAAAATTATTTTTCACTTTACAGAATTCTCTCAGGCTAACCCCTTCTTGAATTCTTCACATGTAGGGGGCGCATCTGTCATAATTTGTATATAATTAAATGCAACCCCGACCCACTATGTATGTACCATTATGATTTTCAAAGATTTAATAAAAGAATAAGGTAACTGGAGGAAAGAAAGTAACAAAAGACATAGGAAGACGTCGCAGTTAACCTTCTGACCCCAGGTCCCTGCGAGCTAAGTTTAAACCGACACTTCCTGGAAAAACAGGACGTATCTAATGACCAGAAGTTATAAATGTTAAAGCTAACATTCAATACTTCCTGACAAAGCAGGACGTATTTTGATAACCGCGGAAGTAAATCGAGTCGAACAAATAAGACACTTCCTGACCCAGGCCGGGCGTAACTAACACCAAAGGAAGCCGCCGGCCCATCAGAAGACAGCACCTTAAGTAGGTCAACCAATAGGAGAAGAGCATGTGACATCTCTCGACCAATCAAAAGACAACACCTCAAGTAGGTCAACCAATAGGAAAGGATCATGTGACATCTCTCGACCAATCAGAGAGAAAACTGAGGCTTGGTGTTAAATCGGAAAGCAAGAATGGGTAGTTACGCTTGAGCTCTCATAGGAACAACACCTACAGGGTTCACTGGCTCTCGCCGAGTTCGGACAGTGCTCCTTCGCTTCCAACAAGGTAACATCTACTCTAGAGATATCTCTCTCCGCTCATTTCATCATCGCCATGTGATCAACTAATTAATAAGTCAAATCGCTCAACTCTTCTCAAGCTTTCTTCCCTCCAACACAGTTGCCTCTTATTTTCCAACTCAATCACGTGTCCTGATTATTCCTAACTGTATGCTGCAACTTCCACTCAAACGACTGCGCTTCAACCAAATCTCACCATTCGCATCCAACAACAAGAAACCCCGCAACGATATTGCCACAGAACGGTTAAGTCGACAGGATTCTACAACAGTGTAATACATCAAATATTATAGTGTAATAACAATTGCATCATATTACATATATTATATATACAGTAAAACTCCTCAAAAGCAAATCCCAATAGAACGGTACCTGTGGTTCACTATAGCCATGGTTTGTTATAGCCATAGTTCACTGTATTATAAAATGGGGATTATTTCAGGTTGGTTATAAGGGAAGGTTCTCTATATCCCAGGTTTGTTTTAGTGAAGTTTTATCCAAATATATATTATACACATTATATAATAATTATTTTTCAAATACTCAATTTTATTCATTATTAAATATAAACATTTTTACCATTATTTTCAAGATATGCCATTATCTTCTTTTAAATTTATATATATATTTTTCTAAACGAAAGTACCCTCCTATACTAGGAAAGCTAATTTGAGACGTATAGTGCTAATGCTCTTACTGCTATCCGGGATAGAGCAAAATCCAGGGCCTAAATCTACAAGACAGACAACGTTGGACGTGGGCAAAGAAAGAGATTTACATGAGTTAATGGCAGCGATGTCAGATAGAATTGACCATTGGGGAGCAAAGCTGGAATCAAGGTTTTTGGGGTTAGAAACAGGTTTGGAAAACATTAACCAGCGCCTACTACAACTGGAGACTTCCCTAGGAACTATGGCGAAGTCTGTATCGGCTAACTCGGGAAAGATCTGTGAAATCGAGAAAAGGATGGATCTCTACGAGATGAAACAGAGGGATAGAAACTTGATTTTTTTTGGAATAGAAGGAAAAGAAAACGAAAGCCCCGACGAATCTCTCTCGCTGGTACAAAAACTAATTACAGATAAGATGCAAATATCAGAGGAAATTCAAATACAAAAATGCAGAAGATTGTCCGGGAAAGTCAATTCACCACTTCTCATTGAGGTACCGGAATATAAAGAAAGAATTGTACTCTTGAAGAACTCATTCAAGCTAAGAAATAGCAGAATTTTTCTAAATAAAGACTACCCTCCAAATGTTATAAACCAGAGAAAACTATTAATTAGAAAAAGAAAAGAACTCCTGGATAGAGGAATAAGGGCTAAATTGAGAGACAATACTTTATTAGTGGGAAACACAAGATACTATGTTTCAAATGACCAAGTTATGGACCAGGGAGGTAAACTTTTATAGCAACATACAGTTATTAAACATTCTAATGTTAAGCCATATTTTAATAAGATTGAAAAAATATGTAAAAATAAAGATTCAGGTTCTGGCGTTGTACCATATGTAAATACTTTAAATAGTTTTAAGACTATAAGCATTAAAAATCCAAAAGTTACGGTAGACACAATAATATGCTGGAATATAAATGGACTTTTTAGGTTGCTCTCTGTTTTTCCACTCCTCGAGTACATTAAAAATTACGAGATTTTCGCTATACTTGAAACATGGTGTTCAAACCTCACAAATATAACATTAAAGGATTTCCAAATTTTTGAACAGCCGGCAACTAAGACCACAGGAAGGGGAAGGGGATCAGGAGGAATAATTGTGGGCGTCAAAAAAGGGGGGCATTACAGATTGCACAGTACAGAAAAGGATAACATCTGGATATCGATTTTTTTATCACAAAACATAGGAACCGACAAACCCACTACCTGCTTGATATTTGTATATCTCCCTCCAAACGAACTGTACCAGAACAACTTAGTTAGATTAACTAAATATATGGAAAAACAGATAACTGACGGGAAAGAACTAATTCTGATTGGGGATCTAAATATTAGAACTGGAGGGCTCGGGGGACTGTATAATCCAACAAATCTTCAGCTCTCTTTGGTTTCTGAAAGAAAAGCAAGAGATCTGGTGATTTCACCACTGGCTGAAGGACTCCTTGAGTTTCTCGAAGACAATTCGCTGACAATAATCAACGGACGATCAACAGGAGACAGAGAGGGTGACTTTACATATGTTTCGGAGAGAGGCTCATCAACTATTGATTACTGCATAGTTTCCCAAGGAATACTGGAAAAAATATCAGACTTCAGGATAGAAACCCAGATGTACTCAGATCACCCTCCTCTTATCCTGAAGTTAACAGTCCAAAACACCTATGAAAACAAATCTAAGGGAGAAGAATATGGTGTTACGAGATACAGATGGACAGCTGGGGGAATCAAGACATTTAAACAGGAATTAAAGGAATTGCAAGTAGTGAAAATATCAAATCTCGATAGCTCCGTAAATACTTTCACCCAAAGAATTACCGAGGCAATGTCAACATCAGGAATAATGTACTCAACTATGAGTGCCACCGGAAAATCTAAGCCATGGTTTGACAAAAACTGTTACGATATGAAAAAGCTAACAAAAGAAAGTCTGAAGGAATTCCGTAGAACCAACAGGAAGGAAGACCTCGAAAGCTATGCTCTCCATAGAAAGAAATATCTCGGTTTATTAGATGATAAAAGAAGGAAATATATTCAGGAAAAACAAGAAATATTGAGAAATATTAAAGATTCAAAGTCCTTTTGGAAGACCATTGCGCTTTTTAAGGGAGCAACAAAAATTCAAGGAGAAATTACTGTACAGGAATGGCACGAATTTTATTGCGAATTAATGAGTACTGAGGAAAAAGAGAAGATCTGTAATATAGAAGTGAGGATCTCGCCGAGCAACCCAATACTTGATCCAGAGATAACTTCTGAAGAGATAGGCAGGGCAATCAGAGATTTGAAAAATAACAAGGCAAGTGGACCTGATGACATCCCCAATGAAATAATAAAAGTACTCCCAGACTCATACATGGGTTTATTAGAACAATTTTACAATAGAGCTTTGATAATGGGACACTATCCTACAATATGGACTAAATCGATCATACATCCAATCTTTAAAAGCGGTGACAAAGACAACCCTTCAAATTACCGTGGTATAGCACTGATAAGTAATTTTTCGAAACTTTTTACAACAATACTAAGATCAAGACTGAATGAATGGGTAGAAAGAAGAAACGTCATTCCAGAAAATCAGGCGGGTTTCCGAAGGGGCCGATCGTGTGTGGACCTGATATTCACATTGACCTCTCTAATACAACTTTCACTGAGGAAAAAGAGAGGAAAATTATATGTATTTTTTGTTGATTTGAGAAAAGCATTTGACACAGTTCCTCACTCATTACTCTGGAAGAAATTAACCAATCTGGGCGTAAGCTATCAATTTATACATGCAATTAGAAATTACTACGAACAGGCGACTGTGGCAGTCAGATGGAGGGGTTCAATTACAGAAAATATCAAGATACATTCGGGCGTTTTACAAGGAGAGCCACTATCGCCATTACTTTTTATATTATTCATGACGGACCTGATTAAAATGTATGACAACTCAGATCTGACGAGTGTATACCTTCCGGAATTTGGTGATGTTCACCTGCTGATGTATGCAGATGATATTGCTATTATAGGGGAGTTGAGGGTAAACCTCCAAAAAAAGATTAATTTATTGAAGGAATATCTTGGTGTGAACGAAATGGTGGTAAACCCTCAAGAGAAGATAGATGGTACTGGAATGGTAAACCTCTGATGGTAACAGGAAGATATATCTACTTGGGATACCCTCTGGTCAGTACAACTAAAACCACTCAAGCCGCAAACTTTTTCAAAGGAAAAGCACTTGCGGCAATAAATGCTACAACCCCATTATTGGCGAAATCAAAATTAATTCACTAAACTCTGCAATGAAACTGTTTGACTCAATTGTGATGGCTGTTTTGATGTATGCTGCTCCAATTTGGGCAACAGAGTATAAAGATTTATTAGACCATATACAAGATACATTTATACGTAGGTTTTTGAATTTGCCTAGATATACACCAGGATATATAATAAGACCAGAAACAGGCCGCGTCTCATTAATAATAATAGCTCTGAAATTGACCTTGAAATATTGGCTGAGGGTGCTGAGTATGGATACAAATAGACTGCCTCGAATTTGTTTAACTAGAATGAGGCAATTATCCTGTGCTACAGGTGCGCCCATCGGTTTTATAAAACAATTAAGCAATTTACTTAATAATAACGGATCCTCGTGGCTTACTTATTGTAATGATCCTGACTCACTAAGGAATGCTATCCCTGGAATATTAAGAACTGCGATAGAGCAAACAATACAAAACGACCTAACAAGAATAACCCAATCAAAGTTATATTCCCACTATAGAGACATATATACAGCCTTTACCACCGAAGAATACTTCTTAACTGAACTCCCTTTTCCTATCATCAGATTAATTGCACAATTCAGAACCCTCTCAATTTTTTTCAGAGAACACCATTTGATTTTATTGAGGCGTGAAGACCTGAAATGCACTTTCTGTGGATCAGGAATAACAACGGAGATGTTGCATTACTTATTTGACTGTGCTGCTCTGTCTGAGGAAAGACGAAAATTAAATGATAAAACGGGGCAACTTTGTCCTTCATTTCCGGCACTGATTGATGAAATATCAAAGAATGGGTATATAGCGTTGGCGATATTTGGATTTCACAAGACTATATCCCGGAAAAAGGCCTCTCAGTGTTCTCCCTATCCCTTGTGAACTGGCGAGTCCTGTGTGGGGCGAGTGGCCCCAATAAAGGCTTTTTGTTGTTGTTGTTGTTATATATTTTTCTTATAGTTAATTCTTAAAATCAATATTATTGTTTCTTATCACCTTGTGTAAAGATTACACGAAAATCAAGGTAAATATTGTATATAAAGAGAAAAAAATAATACAAATGTGAAATTGTACTGGGATAAGGTTCATAAATTAAGAAAAAGGCATCTCTTTATCATGCAACTGCAAATTGCTGATGGCTTGCACCATCTATCGGAATAAATATCAACTATTCATTGATTTTTAATTATTCCAGAATTGGCCAAATACTCATTCTTGGTTAGCTTTTCTTGATTAATCAAGAATGGGTATTTGGCCAATTCTGGAATAATTAAAATTCAACGAGTATAGTTGATATTTATTCCGATAGATGGCACAAGCCATCAGCAACTTTCAGTTGCACGATAAGGAGATACCTTTTTCTTAATTGTAAATAAATTTCTTATATTTTCATCATTTACAATAATATAGAATTAACTCAACAAATTCTATATGAACTGTGAAATATATATATATCTATTTTTTTTAATCAAGAGTTAAAAATAAACTACTTAATATAATCAATATTTTCAATTCTTTACTAAACAACTTCACTTAAAAATAAACCTTCCTTTAAAATCACACACCCACAACTCTTTTTTATTTTTTACAAAAAAATATCCTAACAGTAAACTGTAGTACAGTTAAACTTTAAACCCAGTATAACTTGGATAATTAGAATATGTCTTTAATTCGAAAATTTCTTCAATTCAAATACAGTTAAACCTGTCGCCCCCTCTTGGGACTCACCAAAATAGGGTGCTATAGCGAGAGGGGGTGCTATAGACAGGTCACTTTTAATGTAAAATTTTTACATTTCAATGTTTAAAATAATAGAGAGGAAGGCGCTCTTTAGAGGGGGCACTATAGACAGGTTTAACTGTATATAGTATTTATCATTAATTTATTACAGTAATACTCCTGTTGAATGACTAACGAGTCTGAAAGCTTGAAAATAAAAAGTTGCATAAGAAACTTAACCCTGGAAGCTAATAGTAATGTGGTAAAATTTACTGATTTTGGACAAAAGTCAAGATACACAAATTTATATTATGATGCACTAGCGTGCCATCTATTATGAAAATTAAAAACTATTTTAGACGCGTAACATTCTTTTTTGAAATAAAACAATTTCTACTGCTCTTACTGCAATGGAAAAATTAATGGGAGGGCCTGACTCATCAGTGGTGAACCCTCCCATTAATTTTTCCATTGCAGTAAGGGCAGTAGAAATAGTTTAATTTCAAAAAGAATGTTACGCGTCTAAAATAGTTTTTAATTTTCACAATACCCAAATTTGCGAGGCTTTTTATTCCTTTAAGCATCAAGTCAGCTGATTATCTGCTTTGTGATAGGGTACCAGTTGGCGCTGTGTGGTAGAGTTCTTTGCAAAGCCTCACATTTTTTCCAATAGGTATTATAATAAATATATAGATTGGCATGAAGTGAATTTTACTGGTGTGTTATGTTTGTAATTGGAAGAACCAATCAGAATGCCGGCAATAATTCTATATTTGCATAAATGTAAATATATTTCCATATATATATATGTAGTTGATTTGAGAATCTCCTGGATATAAAAATTAAAATAGTACAACAGGTTTTCTGGAGATCTTGGTTTCTTTTTATTAATGTAATCTTAAACTTTCGGGTAACTCTCTGATAGGAGTGCAAAAAAGAATAATAATAATACATGGCACTAAATATTAACAGCGTTTATTATTATTGGTTTTTGTACTCCTGTATAGAAGGGCAGAGATACCAGAAAACTTAAGATTACATTAACACACATACAGCTTTATTAAGACCGCTGGTCTTATACAGATTCATGGTAGGAAGGAAGCATAGATGGAGCTCTTATACTTCAGGCAGCACAGAACCCAACAACAGCCTCCAGTTCCGACGTATGTCCAGTGGCTAGAGATTCCACCATGCGTAGGTTAGCTTATCACTGAAAAGAAGAGTGTGGAATCAGCCGCGTTCTAGTCTTCGCTTTCCTCATCCAAATGGATTACAACATTCAGTGAATCATTCGGTAGAATTTATATAAACCAAAGAGAAGACCTTGATCAAACATCATTGTATTCATGCAGTTACATTAATAAAAATGAACTAATCTCCAGAAAAACCTGTTGTATTAAATTAATATGTAACTATGTTAGTGGGAATTTCACATCTTGAAGATATTACGCTGCTCCAAGTCGCCCATCTCTCGCAGCAGGGACGCCACAGAATATCTGAGATGGTGGAACATGGCGATGCTCACTTCCAGGGTGACCAGTTCTCCACTGGAGGTGGTTAGCTCCAGCAGGATCTGGGGTTCTAAGACTCGGCTCATCCAACTAGACACAAGGTTGAATTATGGATGGGAGTTTGGTCAAAAATGGTTTAATTACACTCATGGACAAAACTTAAGTTGTACCTTTTAGCATGTACAGTAGAACCTCCACGAGAGGACACTCGTACTAGAGGACACCTCTCTACAAAGGACAATTTTCATTTGCAAAATTACCAATTTTACTATTTAGCATCACTCCGAAAAGAGGACACCTCTCTTTAAAAGACACTTTGGCTCTGCAATTAGGTGTCCTTTACAGGGAGGTAGTTCTACTGTATATCGGGACTGAGACAATAACTCTGAAAGATATTACATTGACCTTTATTGAAGACACACGAGATAACCAAGTGTGAACAATTTTGCCTTTGTCTCACAAAAAAAAAAAAAAATAGAGGACCAGCGACATCAAAGACCATTTTTCAAATACAAACCAGGCTATTTTTTTAATCTACTTATACTATAATTCAACTGAAAATTCTGATCCCTTAGAGTGTTGAATTAAAGAAGTTTGACTGTGTGTGTGTAAGTTGTTAAGTTAGCTTTTTGGTAACTACAGGGTGTACCAGGTAAATTGGGAATTTCAACAATGGTATTTTAACTGAAATTTTTTGCAAGTAAAAATTAAAATATCCGAATGAAATTTGACACAGTAGTAGATAAAAGGATATAGTTTTTATTTATTCAATGTAGTTTCCATTATTAGCTACAACAGTCTCGAGGCGAGTGCGGAATGAAGCACAGGCCTTGGCGACGATGACCTTGTCCATTTGGGTCATCACCGTGTGAACTGCTTTCTTGACAGACTGGATGGTGGTATGAGGAGCTTTGTTGACATCTCTCTCAACAACGCCCCATACATAGTAGTCGAGGGGATTGCAATCTGGAGAATTAGGGGGCCAAATATCAGGACCCCAGTGACTAGGGACGTTAAGTGTCAGCCACGATTGTGTCTTTTTTGCCTTATGGGCTGGAGCTGAGTCCTGTTGGAAGACATACTTCCTTCCTGCGGCCACCATGTCCATCCAAGGCTTCACAACGGTCTCCAGAACATTGATGTAGGTGTCAGCGTTCATCCTAAGGCCCTTCTCAAAGAAATGGGGAGGCATGACATCACCTTCACTGCTGATAACGCCAAGGACCATTACGGAGGCAGGAAATTTCGTGTGCATCACGACAGGTATCTCTGAGGGGTCTTTACAGATCCAGCGATCATTCCTGGGATTTACCTTTTGGTCCACGTCAAAGTTCTTTTCGTCAGAGAAGAACCTTAGCATGCCAAAAGAGTCGTGTTTCAGGTTGTTGAGGAGGGCAGCAGCCTTTCCTTTTCTGTTATTCTTCATATTCTCAGTCAGCAACTGACCTTTCCGAAGGGCATAAGACTTGAGGCCAAGGTCCTCATGGATAGTTCTGACAATTGTCATAGAGCCAACGTCCATTTCCTTGGCTATGGCCCTCATGCTCTTCCCAGGGTTTCCATCAATCTTCTCCTTGACATTTTCGACAAATTCTTCGCCTCTTACCCTGTCCGATCGACGCGAGTGCTTTTTCCTTGTAGCTATCCCCTCTTTGTTACTGTCGGCCTCATCAAACTGCTTCTTGACACGATAAATAGTGGTTTTGGGCAACTTAAGAAAATCCACTATCTCTTTGGGGCTCCTTCCGGCGCGCAGAGCAACGATGATGGCAGCTAGATTTTCAAATTCTCGGTTACTCTTCATCACTACACTGCGCACACATGTACTGTTGCATTTTACATGAATATGGCTACGTAATGAAAAAAAAAAACAAGTTTTTAATCTCAAGTAGTTTTTGTTTTATGGACTGTCAAAGTTAGTCCCAATTTACCTGGTACACCCTGTATATGGACAAAAACTCTTCAATTTGATATGTTGATGACTATCACTCGCAGCTCATCTAGTCAACTTCCGGTAGCTTTCTTGACCCCTTCTAGCCAACTCACTGGTGGTCTTTCTCTCTTCCTTCAATTTCACCCAACATTAACAAGTTTTCTAAATTATTTGCACTCATTAGGTGTGTAAGAAGTAGGCCAGTCTTATATTACATTATAGCAGGCATGTTAAGGTGAAAACTTAAGGCTTCCAAGGATAAAGATGAGGGCCAACATCCCGAAACGATACGTGGTTAGCTTTTCTTGATTAATCAAGAATGGGTATTTGTCCAATTCTGGAATAATTAAAAATCAACGAGAATAGTTGATATTTATTCCGATAGATGGCACAAGTCATCAGCAACTTTCAGTTGCACGATAAGGAGATGCCTTTTTCATAATTCCAAGGATAAGTTTCTTTAAACACTAGGTAATAAGATCAAATCCAAATAAATAAATAGTGTGTGATGTTTCGGCAACAACGCTGTTACCGAAACGTCACACACTATTTATTTATTTGGATTTGGTCTTATTACCTTGTGTTTATAATCTATAATGCAATTTGTGCCTTATCAAGTTTCTTTAAAAATAATTTTAATTCCTATCTCTAGATTTCATACTCAAAAGCTCTCTATAAATAGGAATTATTTTTTTTTTAATAAGAAAATTATCCCTGGAAGAGCCTGGTACCTTAATATTGATGCAAGGGAATATGTTATAGAATAGAAGGCAAGTGTAGAAAATTAGAATATACAGTAGAACCTCCCTGTAAAAGGACACCTCCTTTAGGGAGAAATGTTTTCTTACCAGAGAGTTGCTAAATAGTAAAAATGATAATTTTACAAATGAAAACTGTTCTCTGCAGAGAGATGTCCTCTAGCGTGAGTGTCTTCTCATGGAAGTTCTACTGTATTGTTTAAAGTTCACAATAAATCTATTCCTTTCTCCTCAACCAGCCATAGGTTGGTGCCTGAGAGTATTCCTGCTTTCTTAAGAGCTTTTTTCCGAAGCCATTTTTCTGGATATTGTAGGGTCTACACACAGAGTTTGTCCTTGAACTCCATTCTCAGCCTTCTTTCCACACATCCCTCCAGTAATACTTCAAGGGCAGAATGACATTTGAAAATTATCCTGCATGTGTTTCTTTTGAACGAAAAATCAAAATTTATATTTTAAGGAGAAATAATCAATTATATTAATCATTATTTCTCCTTAAAATAAATTTTGATTTTTCGTTCAAAAGAAACACATGCGGGATAATTTTCAAATGTCGTTCTACAATCATATGCCGCATTATATTCTATTATAAAATACTTCAAGGGTGGCAGTCAGACAAGATGTCCAAACAAGGCAGGTTTCTCCTCCTCACCATTGTCTCCTGGATGTTCCATATCTTCCCTGTCATATTTAGGACATATTCAGTCTGACCCAGCCTCACAATAAATAAGTTATCTTACTCCTTAGACAAACAAGGTAATAAGACCAAATAAATAAATAGTGTGCGATGTTTCGGTGTAACAGCGTTGTTACCATCTTCGGACAAAAGATTGAATGAGGAAAAATATCACAAAATGTTTAAGCACACAGCATATTTAAAAATATGCTGAGGGTATAATTTCTCATTCATTACTTTTGTCTGAAGATGGTGACAAGGCTGTTACACCGAAACGTCACACACTATTTATTCATTTGGATTTGGTCTTATTATCTTGTGTTTATAATCCAAATTGTGCCTTATCATACTCCTTAGACAGTGATTCTCAATCCATCTATGGAAAATTTTGACTGGTCATTGGAGAGATCTTACTTCTGTCCACATTAAAAAATAATAATGATAATAAATTTTGTAGGATATATTTTAAATGTTTTAATGCCTCAATTTTAGAGAATATAGGTAATAATAATAAAAAAGAATTTTAACTTACAATCCAATTATGCTACAACATTACTTGGGACCAGCCTTTAAAATTGTTCTAACCATGTTGTCATTAACACCATGGTAAAACAATTAAAACTTGGGATCTTAAGAATTATGATGTTATAACCATCATGATTGGTATGATTGATATAACTTTGATTTCCAGACTTAAGTCTGGTCATCTATAAACAATCTTCTTCTTCTTTCTTATCTTCACTCAATCACACTAAGGTGTCAAGCTTGTAAAGCTTGAGATTTTTGATGGTGTCTGCCGGGGAAGAGTAGAGCTCATCAATGGATGAGTCAATACAGTCAATAATATGTTTTGGGGTTGCAGGCTGAGAATTGCACTTAGTACATAGTGGGAAAACCTTGCAACCATTCTCGAAAGTCATTGTCCGTAGATGACCAGACTTAAGTCTGGAAATCAAAGACTGTTGTTCTCTTGGGAGGACAGAACCGGTGCTTGTCCCTCCTGCTCTGTACCAGTCATGTGCAGCATCAGATTTCCATTCCTGCAGGCATTGGGTTTTGATGGTATGGAGGAGGTCTCTTTCGTCTAGTTGGGTGGTGGATTCTCTTGCTTCAGGTAGGCCAAGAGCTCCAGCCTTTGCCAGAGAGTCTGCCAGCTCATTACCAGGAATTCCAACGTGAGCTGGAAGCCATTGCACTGTGACTGAGCTGCTGGCTGGGAGTCGGTTTACAGACTTAGCAATGCTCTTGAGGAGGGGTTCTTGACTGGAGAAGCAGTTTTGAAGGGTATAAATGGCTGCTCTTGAGTCGGAGTAGATTATTATTTTGCTTGGCGAGTTGATGTTGATGTCTTTTAGAGCTGTATCTATAGCAGAGAGTTCTGATTTATAAACTGAAAGATGTCTAGGGTGGGAGAGGCAGATTTTTTCCAGGATCTTATCTTTGTAGATAGCAATTCCACTGCCAGACAGTCCAGTTTCAAGTTGGCTACCGTCAGTGTAAATTGTGATGTCGAAGAGGGAGCTATTTTCCTCAATGATTTGGAGGCCAAGAGCTTTAAGTAATTCTGGCTGAGTTT
>CP092870.1:97147467-97176108 GCA_030710605.1 Cordylochernes scorpioides
GATCATAGATTAGAAACACAAGGTAATAAGACAATATAATGCGGCTTGTGGCTGTAAAACGACATCCCGTCCCCGGACACTTTTATTTTTCCGTTTATCATTACTCTTCACAATTCATCCTTTCATACTTCATCCCTAAGGTTAGAAATAATCTTTATTTCTCCTTAAAATAAATTTGGATTTTGCGTTGAAAAGAAACACTTGCGGTATAATTTTCAAATGTCGTTTTACAAGGTAATAAAGACCAAATCTAAATAAATATTTAGTGTCTGATGAGGGTAACAATGTTTTTACCATCGTCACACACTATTTATTTATTTGGATTTGGTCTTATTACCTTGTGTTTATAATCTTTAATCCAAATTGTACCTTTTCATCTTCAGTGACAATATATCAATCACACAATGTTGAAAGCTGACAGATGTTCTCTGAAAGGATGTCAATATTTAAGACAGAAAAACAGAATTTGGTGGAATATCCATTTATAACAAAGCAAGATAGTTATCAGAATTCTAAAGTGAGTTTTAAGTTGCCCATTAAACACAAGGTAATAAGACCAAATAAATAATTAGTGTGTGACATTTCTGTAACAGCATTGTTACCATCTTCAGAACAAACGTACCGTTACCAAAACGTCACACACTAATTATTTATTTGGATTTGGTCTTATTACCATGTGTTTATAATCTATAATCCAGATTGTACCTTATCAAGTTGCCCATTGTTTTATAAATATATCCATGGTTATAACAACATATATAATCTTGGACCTAAGTGATGTTTCTATAATCAGGTTTGACTTAGAGCATGCTCTTTTTCAAATAAAATAACTTCATATACTCCTCACCTTCTGCAATATGGATTTTATTGAGAGGGCCTGGCTCATCAGTGGTGAACCCTCCCAGAAGTTTCATCATTTTGCATTGCCATCTCTGATATAGGTGTCTTTAACCATCATGGAACTTCATTTCAACCTCTTCTGAGCATTCACAGTAGAACAACCTCCATGAGAGGATGCTCCCGCTAGAGGAAATACATCTCTACATAGGACAGTTTCCATCTCCAATACAGTAGAACAACCTCCATGAGAGGATGCTCCCGCTAGAGGAAATACATCTCTACATAGGACAGTTTTTATCTCCAATACAGTAGAACAACCTCCATGAGAGGATGCTCCCGCTAGAGGAAATACATCTCTACATAGGACAGTTTTTATCTCCAATACAGTAGAACAACCTCCATGAGAGGATGCTCCCGCTAGAGGAAATACATCTCTACATAGGACAGTTTTTATCTCCAATACAGTAGAACAACCTCCATGAGAGGATGCTCCCGCTAGAGGAAATACATCTCTACATAGGACAGTTTCCATCTCCAATACAGTAGAACAACCTCCATGAGAGGATGCTCCCGCTAGAGGAAATACATCTCTACATAGGACAGTTTTTATCTCCAATACAGTAGAACAACCTCCATGAGAGGATACTCTCGCTAGAGGACATCATCTCTACATAGGACAGTTTCCATCTCCAATACAGTAGAACAACCTCCATGAGAGGATACTCCCGCTAGAGGACATCATCTCTACATAGGACAGTTTCCATCTCCAATACAGTAGAACAACCTCCATGAGAGGATACTCTCGCTAGAGGACATCATCTCTACATAGGACAGTTTCCATCTCCAATACAGTAGAACAACCTCCATGAGAGGATACTCTCGCTAGAGGACATCATCTCTACATAGGACAGTTTCCATCTCCAATACAGTAGAACAACCTCCATGAGAGGATACTCTCGCTAGAGGACATCATCTCTACATAGGACAGTTTCCATCTCCAATACAGTAGAACAACCTCCATGAGAGGATACTCTCGCTGGAGGACATCATCTCTACATAGGACAGTTTCCATCTCCAATACAGTAGAACAACCTCCATGAGAGGATACTCTCGCTAGAGGACATCATCTCTACATAGGACAGTTTTCATCTCCAATACAGTAGAACAAACTCAATGAGAGGATACTCTCGCTAGAGGACATCATCTCTACATAGGACAGTTTTTATCTCCAATACAGTAGAACAACCTCCATGAGAGGATACTCTCGCTAGAGGACATCATCTCTACATAGGACAGTTTCCATCTCCAATACAGTAGAACAACCTCCATGAGAGGATACTCTCGCTAGAGGACATCATCTCTACATAGGACAGTTTCCATCTCCAATACAGTAGAACAACTTCCATGAGAGGATACTCTCGCTAGAGGACATCATCTCTACATAGGGCAGTTTCCATCTCCAATACAGTAGAACAACCTCCATGAGAGGATGCTCCCGCTAGAGGAAATACATCTCTACATAGGACAGTTTCCATCTCCAATACAGTAGAACAACCTCCATGATGACACTCTTGCTAGAGGACATCATCTCTACATAGGACAGTTTCCATCTCCAATACAGTAGAACAACCTCCATGAGAGGATACTCTCGCTAGAGGACATCATCTCTACATAGGACAGTTTCCATCTCCAATACAGTAGAACAACCTCCATGAGAGGATACTCTCGCTAGAGGACATCATCTCTACATAGGACAGTTTCCATCTCCAATACAGTAGAACAACCTCCATGAGAGGATACTCTCGCTAGAGGACATCATCTCTACATAGGACAGTTTCCATTTCCAATACAGTAGAACAACTTCCATGAGAGGATACTCTCGCTAGAGGACATCATCTCTACATAGGACAGTTTCCATCTCCAATACAGTAGAACAACCTCCATGAGAGGATACTCTCGCTAGAGGACATCATCTCTACATAGGACAGTTTCCATCTCCAATACAGTAGAACAACCTCCATGAGAGGATACTCTCGCTAGAGGACATCATCTCTACATAGGACAGTTTCCATCTCCAATACAGTAGAACAACCTCCATGAGAGGATACTCTCGCTAGAGGACATCATCTCTACATAGGACAGTTTCCATTTCCAATACAGTAGAACAACTTCCATGAGAGGATACTCTCGCTAGAGGACATCATCTCTACATAGGACAGTTTTTATCTCCAATACAGTAGAACAACTTCCATGAGAGGATACTCTCGCTAGAGGACATCATCTCTACATAGGGCAGTTTCCATCTCCAATACAGTAGAACAACCTCCATGAGAGGATGCTCCCCCTAGAGGAAATACATCTCTACATAGGACAGTTTTTATCTCCAATACAGTAGAACAACCTCCATGAGAGGATACTCTCGCTAGAGGACATCATCTCTACATAGGACAGTTTCCATCTCCAATACAGTAGAACAACCTCCATGAGAGGATACTCTCGCTAGAGGACATCATCTCTACATAGGACAGTTTCCATCTCCAATACAGTAGAACAACCTCCATGAGAGGATACTCTCGCTAGAGGACATCATCTCTACATAGGACAGTTTCCATTTCCAATACAGTAGAACAACTTCCATGAGAGGATACTCTCGCTAGAGGACATCATCTCTACATAGGACAGTTTTTATCTCCAATACAGTAGAACAACTTCCATGAGAGGATACTCTCGCTAGAGGACATCATCTCTACATAGGGCAGTTTCCATCTCCAATACAGTAGAACAACCTCCATGAGAGGATGCTCCCCCTAGAGGAAATACATCTCTACATAGGACAGTTTTTATCTCCAATACAGTAGAACAACCTCCATGAGAGGATACTCTCGCTAGAGGACATCATCTCTACATAGGACAGTTTCCATTTCCAATACAGTAGAACAACCTCCATGAGAGGATACTCTCGCTAGAGGACATCATCTCTACATAGGGCAGTTTCCATCTCCAATACAGTAGAACAACCTCCATGAGAGGATGCTCCTGCTAGAGGAAATACATCTCTACATAGGACAGTTTTTATCTCCAATACAGTAGAACAACCTCCATGAGAGGATACTCTCGCTAGAGGACATCATCTCTACATAGGACAGTTTCCATTTCCAATACAGTAGAACAACCTCCATGAGAGGATACTCTCGCTAGAGGACATCATCTCTACATAGGGCAGTTTCCATCTCCAATACAGTAGAACAACCTCCATGAGAGGATGCTCCCGCTAGAGGAAATACATCTCTACATAGGACAGTTTTTATCTCCAATACAGTAGAACAACCTCCATGAGAGGATACTCTCGCTAGAGGACATCATCTCTACATAGGGCAGTTTCCATCTCCAATACAGTAGAACAACCTCCATGAGAGGATGCTCCTGCTAGAGGAAATACATCTCTACATAGGACAGTTTTTATCTCCAATACAGTAGAACAACCTCCATGAGAGGATACTCTCGCTAGAGGACATCATCTCTACATAGGACAGTTTCCATTTCCAATACAGTAGAACAACCTCCATGAGAGGATACTCTCGCTAGAGGACATCATCTCTACATAGGGCAGTTTCCATCTCCAATACAGTAGAACAACCTCCATGAGAGGATGCTCCCGCTAGAGGAAATACATCTCTACATAGGACAGTTTTTATCTCCAATACAGTAGAACAACCTCCATGAGAGGATACTCTCGCTAGAGGACATCATCTCTACATAGGACAGTTTTCATCTCCAATACAGTAGAACAAACTCAATGAGAGGACACCTCTCTACATAGGACAGTTTCCCTAACAAGTCACATATAAATCCACAATAGGGAATATTTCCATCATAGTAAAACAGTAAGGAAGTTAATCAATTTGAAAAAAAAAGTTGCTAAATAGTTTCATATACAGTAGAAATGCCTCTCTGTAAAGGACAATGCCTAGTTACGGACCCAAAGTGTCTTTTACTCCTCTTACTGTTGAGCTGCTAAATAGTAAAAATGGTAATTTTAATGTTGAAAAAACTGTCCTTTGTAGAGAGGTGTCCACTAACGAGAGTGTCCTCTCATGAAGTTTGTTCTCTTGTATACAAATGGCATGATGATGCACTATGTTCAATAATGATAAGGCACAATTTGGATTATAGATAAGAAACACAAGGTAATAACACAGGGGGTCGGTGGAAGGATGGTCTAAACCATTAGTTTTCGACCGCTACGACCCGGGTTCAATTCCCGCATTGGGCACTTTTTTCTAATAAAAAAAAAATTGCTCCAATGGCCCCCGATTCTTGCAAAAGTCCAACCCCACCAGTGAGTGCAAGTAACCAAACGGGGCTCTGGCACATTTGTAAGTGCAAAGTCGAACTGCTTTTCACATGTATAGACATATGGTGCACTTTCAGTAAAAGCAGTCGCTAACTACCCACCATGATTATCATGGCCTGTACCACGTATACTAGGGATAAGCAAAAAAAAAAAGGTAATAACACCAAATAAATAAATAGTGTGTGACATTTCGGTAAGAGCGCTGTTACTGAAATATCGCACACTATTTATTTATTTGGATTTGGTTTTATTACCTTATGTTTTATGTTCAATATTGTTACACAAATCACTAACATTAAAGTTCCCTGTTACAATTCTTATTTCTGATACTCTGTTTCTACTTCTACTGCAGAGTTTAATAAAAATGGATGTTTGCTTTGTTTCAGTATTTTAAAGATGGCCTGACAAGTTTGGGGTAAGTTTTTAAAACTTTTGTTTGTTTGTTTGTTTTAATATAAAAGCCTAAGACAGTTGAAAGCCAAATAAATAACATATAACACATAAAAGTCGGTGGACGAGTGGGTAACACCCTCGATTCCCGACAGTCATGAACCGGGATTGAATCCCGCGTTAAAATTTTGTTTAATATGTGAATAACTCGCATATTATTCACTGTTTCAATTATCATGAACTAGGTTGCTCTTGCTGAGCGGTACCTATTAATGTGATTTTGAATAAATAACATTGACACAATATGTTTTTATTATTTTTATTTTAGGCCAAAATATAGAGAGCACATTAATAAGAGTAAAGATAAAATTCCTTAAACACCCTTAAGCTATCTTCCTTATTAAGTGTGGAGTATATAGAGAAACAATACAATCCGTGGAGGTGTTTTCAGCTTAATAATGGATTGAATTAGAGAACACTATTAATGACTAATAAGGCACTATTTGGATTATAAACACAAGGTAATAAGACCAAATCCTAATAAATAAATAGTGTGTGATGTTTAAGTAACAGCATTGTTTGATTTGATCTTATCACCTTAGGTTTTAATCACTGTATAACACACTGCCACTATTGTCTCTCAATATATCTCCATCCTTTCTTCATCCAAGAAGGATTCATCGATTCCTGATGTTCAGGTTTTCTGAAGAGATCCTAGCAGACCTGAGCAGTATTCTCTACGGGCCCAGGTAAGTAGATGTCTACAATACCTGTAATACAAGGTAATAAGACCAAATCCAAATAAATAAATAGTGTGTGACGTTTCGGTAACAGCGTTGTTACCATCTTCAGTACTTTTGTCTGAAGATGGTAACAACGCTGTTACCGAAACGTCACACACTATTTATTTATTTGGATTTGGTCTTATTACCTTGTGTTTATAATCTACAATCCAAATTGTGCCTCATCAATACCTGTAATATTGTCTACCTGTGAATCATCATGGAATCTTCTTTTATGAGCTCTACTCATCATCCCCTGTAGTAGACACCATCAACAAGCTTTTTTTTACTAATCCAAAATACATGCAATACAGACCATTAAAATCATCATCTTCTTCTTTCTTATCTCCACTCAATCATATTAAGGTATTAAGCTTGTTAAGCTTGAGACTTTTGATGGTGTCTGCCGGGGAAGAGTAGAGCTCATCAATGGATGAGTCAATACAGTCAATGATTAAAATCATGGTGGGTAGTTAGCGATTTCTTTTATTGTAAGTGCACAACCACATCTACACTCATGGACAAAACTTAAGGAAGTGGAAAGTCTTTGATGTTGCCGGTCATCTTTTTTTTTTTTAAGGAGTCAGAGGCAATTTTGTTCACACTTGATTATCTTGTGTGTCTTCAATAAAGGTCACTGTAATATCTTTCAGAGTTATTGTCTGAATCCCAATATACATGCTGAAAGGTACAACTTCCTTAAGTTTTGTCCATGAGTGTATACATTAAAATGGCGAAACCGCTGGGAGGGTTCATCACTGATGAGTCAGGCCCTCCCATTAATTTTTCCATTGCAGTAAGGGCAGTAGAAATTGTTTAATTTCAAAAAGAATCTTACGCGTCTATAATAGTTTCTAATTTTCATATAGAAAGTATTTAGACTTCTGAACTTGCATGTATGCCAGAGCCCCGTTTGATGACTTGCACTCACTGGTGGGGGTTGGACTTCTGCATGAAATCAGTGTCATTGGAAGCAATTTTCAGAAAAAAAGTGTACAATGTGGAGAATTTGAATCTGGGTTGTGGCTGTCAGAAATCGGCCTTTTATTCCACTCTTCTACCAACCCCTAATATAATAGAATTTGTTGAAAATAGAGAGCAATCCATTTTGAATACATTCGTAAAATAAATCTTATTTTATATCACAATGATAAGGCACAATTTGGATTATAGATTATAAACACAAGGTAATAACACCAAATCTAAATAAATAAATAGTGTGTGACATTTCAGTAACAATGTTGTTACCATCTTCAGACATTCAAAACTAACTATTTAAAACATGCTGTGATATTTTTTTCCTCATTCAGCACTTTTGTCTGAAGATGGTAACAACCCTGTTACCGAAACATCACACACTTTTTATTTATTTGGATTTGGTCTTATAACCTTGTGTTTAGATCACAATGTTTAATAAACTTTCTATATTTTGACGAGGTAGTTTGCCTATCTACTTCCCGAGGGATTCAAACCTTGTAAATTGGGATCTCAAAATAAGCCTTATTTTATTAATAATAGAATTTGTTGATAAGGCACAATTTGGATTATAGATTATAAACACAAGGTAATAAGACCAAATCCAAATAAATAAATAGTGTGTGACGTTTCGGTAACAGCATTGTTACCATCTTCAGACAAAAGTACTGAATCTGACAAAAGTTTCAGTACTTTTGTCTGTAGATGGTAACAATGCTGTTACCGAAAAATGTCACACCCTATTTATTTATTTGGATTTGGTCTTATTACCTTGTGTTAATAGAATTTGTTGTTTATTTAATGGAAATATGTCCAGTGTGTGATGTATGTGATGCATGTTGTTGTAGGAGACCCGGACTGGATGAAAGCCGCCTGGCTTGTACTCCGAGCTTCCCTCGGCTCCTAGACATGAGATGGAGGGTGGATGTGACCATTTCTACCAGGTGAGAGATCTTTTTACTTCACTCTCTTCATTTGGGATATCTTCACCTGTTTTCATTTTGATACTTTTTGGTTTAATTTCAGAGTTGAGAACTTCATTTTTCTTTCATTTTTATTTTTTCTAATATTATTGAATTGAAAATAAATTACATTGCCAAACAAAATTCAAAAAGACATTTAAAAAAACAAGAAGGTACAGTTAAACCTGTCTATAGCGCCCCCTCTAAATAGCGCCTCCCTCTCCATAGCACCCGATTTTAAATACGTAGTACGATGCGATTTACATTAAAAGTGACCTGTCTATAGCACCCTATTTTGGTGAGTCCCAAGAGGGGGTGCCATAGACAGGTTTAACTGTATTTTAAAGAGAAATAAACACAGTGTAATGAAGATGGTAACAACGCTGTTACTGAAACGTAACACACTATTTATTTATTTGGATTTGGTCTTATTACCCTGTGTTTATAATCTATAATCCAAATTGTGCCTTTATCATTTAAAGAGAAATGATATTCTCAAATTATTATGTCAATACAAAGAAATTGATTTTATTAATGAAAAAAACTCTTCCCAAATGAAGTCCTAGACCTGCTTAGCAAAGTTTATACTTCACTCACTCTCTTCACATCCAACACATCTGGATCATCTGGAAATAGCCTTTTCACAACCTTTCTGTTTGGGCTCTCAAATCGGAAACCATTTTGGGAAAAATTGTTCACTGATTAGTGATTCACTGTGGGTATTACAGAACTACTTTATATGGTGGAATCTTGTCATGACAGACTTCTTTGCAACAGAATTGTGGTTATAACATCATAATTCTAAGGTCCTATGTTCCAAATTATTTTAACTGTAGTTTTATAATTACAACGTGGTTCTATATTTGTGCCATTGTGGTTGTAATTCTAAAGATATATTGGACTTTTGATAACATGTGTGTAAATAACCTTTATTTCTTGTATAATTTATTGCTCTAAAATGTCTTCTTCTTTCTTATCTCCACACTGGGTGAAGTAGAATGCAGCTGCCTTTGTCATCAAGACTGGGAGCACTACTCAGTGACAGGCCGACTTAGCTCCAAAAAAAAAAAGGCCACCTCTAACATGAGGAAAAGACGCCATATGCAGCAACTCCTAACATGGAGTTTCAAATGCTGCTCATCCTGTATCCCTGGATTAGGAGCCCTTACAGTGTACTATCAGCCGGGCCAGCTGAGCCCAGGTTTTTTAGCGAGCTTGTTACTGCTCCCCCTCCTCCTTTTTCATCCGGGCTTGGGACCGGCAAAGGCGGAGTTAGGCTCTAAAATGTAAATTTAAATAACTTTCACTCTCTCTCTAAAACTATAAATAATTTGTATATATATTTAAAAACTATGTACAATAAAATAGATTAAATATTTACATGCAAATATCCACATAGGATATAGCGTGTGTTTTGTAATAAATAAGTAAAAATAAATTTTAGAAAATCACTGTCTAAGACTAAGATAACTTATTTATTGAGGCTGGGGCAGACTGAAGATGTCCTAAATATGATTGGAAAGAGATAGGAATTTCTGGGGACAAGTGAGAGGAGCCTTGTGTCCTACACCCTTGAAGATAATATTTGCTTTGCACAGAGGCGATATCGTAGCCCATGAGGATCTTCCGAGGTGCGATTATTGCTATTTGAAAACTTTACCCAAACTTGAAGATAATATTTATTACAAGATACACATTACCAAAAATAAATATTATACATTTTATTACAACAACAACAACAAAAAGCCTTTATTCAGGGTCACTGACCCTATACAGGATTCACCAGAGGTATGCATAAGAACAAAGCAGTGAGACAAAGGAAATAACAATATATACAGAGTAAGAAGAAAAAGAAAAAAAAAAAAAACAAGAAAAGAAAAAAAAAAAAGATAAGAAAGAGGGAAGCAAGAAATCAACACAAAAAGAGTAGCAGTAAGAAAGTGAGGAGTGAGTGTCACTTGGCCTTCTTCTGAGATATGGACTTGTGGAAACCATAAAACGCCGTAGCAATATACTTATTCTGGGTCATATTGTCAATTATTGATGGAAGTGAAGCACAGTATACATTTTATTATGTTATAGAATAGTAGTTGCAATAACACATGAAAACTCCGAGGATAAGTTTCTTTATTTCATAAATGATATCTCGAGCTTTCGGGTATCGTAGACCCTTCGACAGGAGTGTATAAGACGAAATGAATCACAGTTTTTAGCTATTATTTATATATGGTATGTTATTTACATATTTTAAAATGTGCAAAAAAAAATTTAATTAACATGAATATTTTATGCCTGAGTAGGCAAGTGTAGAAAAAATGAGAATATTTAAAGTTCACAATAAATCTATTCCTTACACCTCAACCAGACATAGGTTGGTGGCTGACAGTATTCCTGTTCTTCCATCAAAGCTTTCTTTCTTAAAATAGTTTTTTTTAGATGATATTGTAGGGTCTCCAGATGGTGCGATTGAATTTATAATTGTAAACCTTGAAGTGGTTAACAGTATTACTGGAGGGTGTGTGAAAGGAAATCTGAGAATGGAGTTAAAGGACAATCTCTGTAGGCCCTACAACATTGTCGCGGAGATAAATAAAGCAAGGGCAAGTTTGGGAATTATTAATTTATTATAAGGGGTATTTATAGGGAGAGAGAGAGAGTACAACTTACCCCAAGCTGAACCGCGTCAGCCACCGTCCCGTTTTCCTTATTTGCAGATCAGCTTCCGAGAACCCCTCACACCTGTGGTCCAGGGATGATTGACAGGTGTCCCATCTGGATGGAGCTTCTTGACAATATCATCTTAAAAAAAAACTGGCTTTGGAATGAAAGCTCGGATGGAAGAACAGGAATACTGTCAGCCACCAACCTATGTCTGGTTGAGGCGTAAGGAATAGATTTATTGTGAACTTTAAACAATATATTCTCTCATTTTTTTCTACCCTTGCCGCCTACTATTCTATAACATTTAATTCCTTGTATTAATATTAAAGTGAAAAATCAGTCTCTTCCAAGGATAAGTCCCTTTTTTTTAGAGAAACTTTTCCTTGGAAGCCTGAAGTTTTCACCTTAACTTGCCTGCTATAATGTAATAAATGACTGACCTACTTCTTACATACCTAATGAGTGCAAATAATTTTGAAAACTTGTTGATGATGGGTGAAATTGAAGGAAGAGAGAAAGACCTCCAGTAAGCTGACTAGAAGAGGTCAAGAAAGCTACTAGAAGTTGACTAGATGAGCTGGGAGTGATGGTGACCAACATATTGAATTGAAGAATATTTGTCCATATAGTTACCAAAAAGCTAACTTAACAATTTACATTGTGTTCGAATAAATAAGCTTGAGGGATAAGTCTCTTTTAAATACCTTTATTTCAAGCTTTCGGGCTCAACCGCCCTTCGACAGGACAAATTATATTAGCTACTAAAGTTTTCAAATCTAATCTATATAAACATTTGAGAGACGCCTGTGTCTCGAGTGTAATACGAGGCTTGCCGCGGGAGGGGATGAGATCTTTGAAAAAGATGGCCGTTTAGCCCATTGAATTATCGGAAATAAAAGATTATTTGTTGAATCGCAGAGTTCATGATACCGAGGGGGGTTTGGTGGCTGCAGGGAATATTACATTGTATATTTCAGGTAAATCAATCATCCGGCACCAACATGAATTGCACACCACCGTTTATTATAAACCATCCTTCCATCCTAATTATGTTCAATACTCGTCCTTCTGTCCTATCAGTCACAAAATCAACACAGTCATTGCTCTATCAAAACGAGTCCATACCCACTGCTCCCTCCAGATGTACAAGAACCTCGAAACACAGAACATATTAGCTAACCTCAGGGACTGCGCATACCCGATATCCTTTATATTGCGACACTTTTATGACCCAACTAAAAGACACAGTCTCCAATATACAGATCTATTTGCAATATGCCATATTCACCATTATCCTCCACAATAGCGAGATTCTTATTGAAATTTGGAATCAAAACCTACTTCACCTGCGCACCTACCTCTGGATCCCTTCTCCGAAACCAGATCATGAAACTTAATGAACCTAACAACACACCACGAAACGCTATTTACTCCATAGAATGTATGAACTGCCCAAAAGTCTACGTAGGCGAAACCGGGAGACATGTCAATATCAGAATTCATGAACACAAAAGAAATATTGATAACTTAGACCATAGATCCTTAATAGTACAGCACATAAATGAAACTGGCCATTCCTTCAACATTACATCACCGAAAATTCACTATTCTAATATTGTCAACAAACACCAAAGACTAATCATAGAATCTATCCTATCAAGCAAATTCCATAGCCTCAATAGAAAAATTGATTTACCTGAAATATACAATGTAATATTCCCTGCAGCCACCAAACCCCCCTCGGTATCATGAACTCTGCGATTCAACAAATAATCTTTTATTTCCGATAATTCAATGGGCTAAACGGCCATCTTTTTCAAAGATCTCATCCCCTCCCGCGGCAAGCCTCGTATTACACTCGAGACACAGGCGTCTCTCAAATGTTTATATAGATTAGATTTGAAAACTTTAGTAGCTAATATAATTTGTCCTGTCGAAGGGCGGTTGAGCCCGAAAGCTTGAAATAAAGGTATTTAAAAGAGACTTATCCCTCAAGCTTATTTATTCGAACATAATATTGTGGCGAAGAAATATTTTATTATTTAATTTAATATTATTCAATGAAAATATATTCAACATATTATAAAAATATATATTAATCTGTATTTGTGAAATCATCTTTAAAATATTTCTTTGCTTGCTTGCTGAAGATTCTCTAGCGGTAAATAGTTTTTGGGGCTGACCTGTTAATAATTGTCGACTCGTCGCTGTGACGTCATCAATAAATACTTTTACATCTTAGGATATTTCAAGGCTTGATTTCTACGTTGCAACTGGTGGAGAGACTGGACCGATACCCATTAAGAAATAAAAGAAAAATTGATTCTGTTGAACCAGAAGAAACTTCTATGAATGTAAAGAAAGAAGGTACTCAGGTAAGCAACTACGTTGTTCAACATCTGCCAAGGAACCCTTCCATTTTCTCCGGGGAGGATGGTGAAGATCTCCAAAAATGGTTAAAAGGGTATGCACGTGTGGCAAGGTACAACCATTGGGACGAAACCCTTTGTCTTACTAAAGTTTATTTTTATCTGTCTGGAACTGCTCTCAAATGGTTTGAGAACAACGAAGAAAGCATACAGACTTGGAAGGAATTCACATCTCAATTAGAGAATGTGTTCGGAAAAAAAGAAAATTCAAAATTACAAGCGGAGAAGAAATTAAAAACACGGGCACAATTAAAAGGTGAAAGTACCGAATGTTACATCCAGGATCTCCTGTGCTTGTGCAAAGAGGTTGATCCTCAAATGAGCGAGGAAGATAAAATCTCCCACCTCATGAAGGGGATAGCTGAGGAGCTTTATCAAGCACTCGTACCGAGGGATGTACAGAGCACCGAGCAATTCATTACAGAATGTCGCCGTGTCGAAGCGCTCCGTTGTAGGCGAGTTACCCCAACCAGGTACGAGCGCCTACCAAATGCAGCCTCTCTCTGTGACCAGGATAACGGAGAAGATCTGTCATCTATGATTAGGCAAATTGTTCGTGAGGAGGTACAGCGGGCATTAGGCTCTCCTCGGGAGGAACCAAAAAATGCTACAATCGAAGAAATTGTGAAGGAGGAGATTGGAAGAACCCTGGCGCCAATCTCAAAGTCTAGGAGAAGTCCCCCTCAGAAGGAAAGACTCCGACAGTTTTTAAATACCAGATATGAGGCCGAAACGATAAGACCGCACCCTGAACCTCGATACCCAAAACAAGGAGGAAGACGCGACACCAATGATTGGCGTACAACTGAGGGAAGGCCAATCTGTTTCTACTGCGGACGCCCAGGTCACGTCGTCCGCTATTGCCGTGACAGGAAGAGACACAATGAGGAAAGGAGAAATGACTATTTCCAAAGAAAGCAAGACGCAATGGTATCCTACAACTCTCGAGCTGAATCTCAGGACCCCAATGACGAATCATCGAGGAAAACCTTCACTCGCTACCGAAGCTCTACTTCATATCGCGGTCGAAACAGACAACATTTCTCACCTGCTAGAAGATCTACCTGGACGCCCCGCCATTAAAACTAGATGAAAGACCACATTGGAGGTGAGGCCGCAAAGTTATAAAATCCCCCCTTGCCGACCACAGTAGAAATGAGAAAAAGCTACCTTGACGTAAACATAGACCTACCAAGTCCTCATGAAGAAGATATCTCAACTGAAAGAAGACATCCACCGCAGTCACCTGAAAATATCCCTGGCCATAGTACTAGTTCTTAAGACTGACGACGTAAGTCTCCTGCTGAGCATCGGGTCGATGCTCTTTATAGGAGGAGGCTATGTGGCGAAGAAATATTTTATTATTTAATTTAATATTATTCAATGAAAATATATTCAACATATTATAAAAATATATATTAATCTGTATTTGTGAAATCATCTTTAAAATATTTCTTTGCTTGCTTGCTGAAGATTCTCTAGCGGTAAATAGTTTTTGGGGCTGACCTGTTAATAATTGTCGACTCGTCGCTGTGACGTCATCAATAAATACTTTTACATCTTAGGATATTTCAAGGCTTGATTTCTACGCTACAATATTATGGGATTACCTATTAATTGTTAACAATTTACAGTCAAACTTCTTTAATTCAACGCCCCAAGGGATCAGAATTTTCGGTTGAATTATAGTATAAGTAGATTTTTAAAAATAGCCTGGTTTGGATTTGAAAAATGGTCTCTGATGTCGCTGGTCCTCTATTTTTTTTTAAGGAGACAGAGGAAATATTGTTAACACTTAGCTATCTCGTTTGTCTTCAATAAAGGTCACTGTTTTTCAAATATCTTTCAGGGTTATTGTCTCAATCCTGATATACAGTAGAACCTCCCTGTAAAGGACACCTAATTGCAGAGCCAAAGTGTCCTTTAGGGAGAGGTGTCGTCTTTCCGGAGAGTTGCTAAATAGTAAAATTGGTAGTTTTGCAAATGAAAACTGTCCTTTGTAGAGAGGTGTCCTCTAGTACGAGTGTCCTCCTCTCGTGGAGGTTCTACTGTACATGCTAAAAGGTACAACTTAAGTTTTGTCCATGAGTGTAATTGAACCATTTTTGACCAAACTCCCATCCATAATTCAACCTTGTGTCTAGTTGGATGAGCCGAGTCTTAGAACCCCAGATCCTGCTGGAGCTAACCACCTCCAGTGGAGAACTGGTCACCCTGGAAGTGAGCATCGCCATGTTCCACCATCTCAGATATTCTGTGGCTTCCCTGCTGCGAGAGATGGGCGACTTGGAGCAGCGTAATATCTTCAAGATGTGAAATTCCCACTAACATATTAATTTAATACAACAGGTTTTTCTGGAGATTAGTTCATTTTTATTAATGTAACTGCATGAATACAATGATGTTTGATCAAGGTCTTCTCTTTGGTTTATATAAATTCTACAAGGCTGCAGTCACCATTCGGAGGAGATTAATGGATTCGCCGAATGTCATGGTCCATTTGGATGAAAAAGTGAAGACTAAAACACGGCTGATTCCAAACTCGTCCTTTCGGTGATACGCTAACCTTGTGATATATGCATGGTGTGACCTCTGGAGATGCATCAGACCTGGAAGCTGTTGTTGGGTTCTGTGCTGTCTGAAGTATAGGAGCTCTAGCTATGCTTCCTTCCTGCCGTGAATCTGTATAAGACCAGCAGTCTTAATAAAGCTGTATGTGTGTTAATGTAATCTTAAGTTTTCTGGTATCTCTGCCCTTCTATACAGGAGTATAAAAACAAATAATAATAATAAACGCTGTTAATATTTAGTGCCATGTATTATTATTATTCTTTTTTGCACTCCTATCAGAGAGTTATCCAAGCAGAGAGTTGCCTCAAACATGAGATTACATTAATAAAAAGAAACCAAGATCTCCAGAAAACCTGTTGTACTATTTTAATTTTTATATCCAGGAGATTCTCAAATCAACTACATATATATATATATGGAAATATATTTACATATATGCAAATATAGAATTATTGAATACAGTGAAAGGTTCACTGTTACATATGTTGCCGGCATTCTGATTGGTTCTTCCAATTACAAACATAACACACCAGTAAATTTCACTTTATACAACATCTATATATTTATTATAATACCTATTGGAAAAAATGTGAGGCTTTGCAAAGGACTCTACCACACAGCACCAACTGGTACCCTATCACAAAGCTGACAATCAGCTGACCTGATGCTTAAAGGAATAAAAAGCCTCGCAAATTTGTGTATTGTGAAAATTAAAAACTATTTTAGACGCATAACATTCTTTTTGAAATTAAACTATTTCTACTGCCCTTACTGCAATGGAAAAATTAATGGGAGGGTTCACCACTGATGAGTCAGGCCCTCCCATTAATTTTTCCATTGCAGTAAGAGCAGTAGAAATTGTTTTATTTCAAAAAGAATGTTACACGTCTAAAATAGTTTTTAATTTTCATAATATATGGCGCGCTAGTGCATCATAATATAAATTTGTGTATCTTGACTTTTGTCCAAAATCAGTAAATTTTACCACATTACTATTATAAAATAAATAAAGCTTCCAGGGTTAAGTTTCTTATGCAACTTTTTATTTTCAAGCTTTCGGACTTGTCAGTCCTTCAACAGGAGTATTACTGTAATAAATTAATGATAAATACTATATACAGTTAAACCTGTCTATAGTGCCCCCTCTAAATAGCGCATTCCTCTCTATAGCGCCCGATTTTAAACATTAAAATGTAAACATTTTACATTAAAAGTGACCTGTCTATAACACCCTATTTTGGTGAGTCCCAAGGGGGGGCGCTATAGACAGGTTTAACTGTATTTGAATTGAAGAAATTTTCGAATTAAAAGACATATTCCAATTACCCAAGTTATACTGGGTTTAAAGTTTAACTTTACTACAGTTTACTGTTAGGATATTTTTTGTAAAAAATAAAAGAGAGTTGTGTGTGTGTGTGATTTTAAAGAAAGGTTTCTTTTTAAGTGAAGTTGTTTAATAAAGAATTGAAAATATTTATGATATTAAGTAGTTTACTTGTGACTCTTGATTAAAAAAACTACATAAAATATGTCAAAGTTCATATAGAATTAGTTGAGTTAATTCTATATTATTGTGAATGATAAAAATATAAGAAATACAATTAAGAAAAAGGCATCTCCTTATCGTGCAACTGAAAGTTACTGATGGCTTGTGCCATCTATCGGAATAAATATCAACTATTCTCGTTGAATTTTAATTATTCCAGAATTGGCTAAATACCCATTCTTGATTAATCAAGAAAAGCTAACCAAGAATGGGTATTTAGCCAATTCTGGAATAATTAAAAATCAATGAATAGTTGATATTTATTCCGATAGATGGTGCAAGCCATCAGCAACTTTCAGTTGCACGATAAGGAGATACCTTTTTCATAATTTATGAACCTTATCCCAGTACAATATCACATTTGTACTATTTTTTCTCTTTATTTACAATATTTACATTGATTTTTGTGTAATATCTACACAAGGGGATAAGAAACAATAATATTGATTTTTAAGAATTAACTATAAGAAAAAAATATATATATAAATTTAAAAGAGAAGATAATGACATATCTTGAAAATAATGGTAAAAATGTTTATATTTAATAATGAATAAAATTGAGTATTTGAAAAATAATTATTATATAATGTGTATATATATTTAGACAAAACTTAACTAAAATGAACCTGAAATATAGCGAACCTTCCCTTATAACCAACCTGAAACAATCCCCATTTTATAATACAGTGAACTATGGCTATAATGAACCATGGCTATAGTGAACCACAGGTTCAATCCCATTGGGATTTGCTTATGAGGAGTTTTACTGTATATATATGTTTTTTTGAAGATACTCCAAAATTTATTAACAGGAAAAAAATAAAGGTAAAATCAGTACTTGTGTTTGATTTCTGAAGAAAAAAACATGTTGTTGTTGTTTCTTATTCCCTTGTGTAAGGATTACACGAATTCCATGAGTTCATGCTCCTCGAGCTGTTTTATGATGAACAGCGGCCTCTCCCAAAGGTCCTGTTTAGAAAAAAAAAAACATGTATTACCTAAGTGATGCTCCTGGTGGTGAAAATACTTGTGAACCTGAGTGTAGCTTGGACAAGACACTTAAAGGGTTAAAAATCTCGCACAAATTTGTATAAACCAACTCTGTAGAGGTTTGATTTATTTTAAAAGAAACATTCGTGTTTCATACATATATATTATAGATGCTGTGTTATTGCCTTATAAATAATTATGCCTAACTGGCCTTGTCTTTACTGTTTGTGGAAGAGCATTTCTCGATGCAAATATTCATATGTAATTCTACTGTCCTAAAAGCTTATGCCCTTAGTTTACTTAAATACCATTTCTAAAATTTCACCCTTCGATATAGCCTATATAAGCAGAATCGTCCAATACAGTTTTAGAACTCTAAGAAGCGGTCTGGTTGATTAAATTGGCGGGACTGTTGGGAGGGTTCACCACTGATGAGCCAAGCCCTCCCAATATTTCTTCATCACAGTTTTGTCTGAAGATGGTAACAATGCTGTTACCGAAACATCACACACTATTTATTTATTTGGTCTTATTATCTCATTCAGTACTTTTGTCTGAAGATGGTAACAACGCTGTTACCGAAACGTCACACACCATTTATTTATTTGGATTTGGTCTTATTACCTTATGTTTATAATCCAAATTGTGCATTATCAGAATATCAAGATAAAAATTAACTAGAATAAACTCAAGACTGATTATTTATTTCTTGATACCCTTACAATTTATTATGAAAAAGGCATCTCCTGAAACTAAAAGTTACTGATGGCTTCCGCCATATCTGTTAGAATAAATATTAAATATAGTTGATAATTATTCTAACAGATGGTGCAAGCCATCAGTAACTTTTAGTTTCAAGAGATGCCTTTTTTCTTAATTTATTCACCTGATCCCAGTACAGTTTCACTTTTGTCTTCTTCTTTCTTATCTCTACTCAATCATATTAGGGTGTCAAGCTTGTAAAGCTTGAGACTTTTTGAAAAAGAGATTTGACAACCATCATGATTGGATGAAGTAGAATGTGTCTGCCTTTGTCATTAAGACTGGGAGCACTACTCAGTGGCAGGCCGACTTAGCTCCAAAAGAAATGGCCGCCTCTGACATGAGGAACAGACGGCATGTGCAGCCGCTCCTAATATGGAGTACAAACGCTGCTCATCCTGTATTCCTGGATTAGGAGCCCTTACAGGGTACTATCAGCCGGGCCAGCTGAACCCAGGTTTTTTAGTGAGCTTGTTACTGCTCCCCCTCCTCCTTTTTCATCCGGGCTTAGGACCGGCAAAGGCGGAGTTTCACTTTTGTTCTATTTTTCACCCTTACAATTGTAAGAATTTTTTTTTTTCCTCTTTTTGAAATCCAGCCTATGAAGTTTTATTATTTGCCTTAAGAGTACAGTAAAACGATAAGGCAAAATTTGGATTATAGATTATAAACACAAGGTAATAAGACCAAATCCAAATAAATAAATAGTGTGTGACGTTTTGGTAACAGCGTTGTCTTATTACCTTGTTATTTGGATTTGGTCTTATTACCTTGTGAGTACAGTAAAACCTTTATGAGGGGACACTTATCTACAAAGGAAAGTTTTGATCACCAAAATTACCCTTTTTACTAATTAGTAACTCTCTGGGAAGAATAAAACTCTCCCTTAAGGACACTTTGGCTCTATAACTACGTATTGTCCTTTATAGAGAGGTTTGTTTTACTGCACACATGGCCATGATAATCTTTTTTTTTTTTTTTGCTTATCCCTAGTACACGTGGTACAGGCCATGATAATCATGGTGGGTAGTTAGCGACTGCTTTTTACTGTAAGCGCACCACATGTCTACACATGTGAAAGCAGTTCGACTTTGCACTTACAAATGTGCCAGAGCCCCGTTTGGTTACTTGCACTCGCTGGTGGGGTTGGACTTTTGCAAGAATCGGGGGGCCATTGGAGCATTTTTTTTTTTAAACAGAAAAAAGTGTCCAATGCGGGGATCGAACCCGGGTCGTAGTGGTCGTAAACCAAACGATTTAACCAGCCTTCCACCGACCCCCCCATGATAATCATGGTGGGTAGTAGTTAGCAATTGCTTATTTCTCTATATAAGATATGTCATAATATAAATGCTCTATACATATACTCTCATGGACAAAACTTAAAGAAGTTGTACCTTCTAGCATGTATATTGGTATTCAGATAATAACTCTGAAAATTATTTGATACACAGTGACCTTTATTGAAGACACACAAGATAACCAAAGTCTACACCCATAGACAAAACTTAAGGAAGTTGTACCTTTTAGCATGTATATCGGAATTCAGATAATAACTCTGAAAGTTATTTGATACACAGTGACCTTTATTGAAGACATAAGATAACCAAGCGTGAACAAAATTGCCACCGTCTTCATCTTCAAAAAAAGGTGACTAACATCAGACTTTCCACAAACTAAGTTTTATCCCTGACTGTATTTGGATTTTACTATGAAGGCTAGAGTTTTTTTTTTTGTCTTTCTAAAATTGATAATAGGGAAGGAATTTATTTCTCCCCAAGAATCAAAATGAAACATTTTCTTCATTCAATCAGATCTTTCGTGTATAAAAGTAAATAAGCAATAAACACACAACACAATTATGAAATATGAAAAAAAAATTGTTTATTGAATTTTAAAAAAGTATTTTTATAGTTGCCAAAAATAATTATTTAAAAACAAAGACAAACAATCATATTAAAAAAAAGTTTAAAAAAAAAAAGATATATACCATTTTAAAAAATGGTTAAAATAAAACCTTTCTTTTTTACCCTATAAAAAAAAGAAAGAGCTGTCATCGAAATGTTAAAAAAAATGCATTTTAGATGAGTTGCATCAGAGAGTATAACAAGACCAAATATTGTTGAACTTTAGTTATAATAATTACACTTGGGACCAAGATTTTATGTTGCTATAACATCATGTTGTTGTTAGAACCACAGTTTAAACAATTGGACTTTATAGAATTATGATGTAATAACCTAGTTGTCGCTGTAAGTATAAATAACAAATGGCATTTCAGTAATAGCGTTGTTACCACCCTCACATAAAATTATTGAATGAGTCAGTTGGTAACTATTATCAGTTGTAACAGGTTACTAGAAATAAGTTCATTTTCATTTTATTAATGCATTCTCAAGCTTTCACAAATTTACGCCCTTCTACATGATGTTATAGATACTAAGTTTATATATATGCATTAAAATAAAAGCATATAATTTATTAAATATTTATGATATTTCAATGAGGCTGTTCGCCTATCTTCCTCTAGGAATGCAATCATCCGCGTAGAAGGAGTTTGAATTCCTAGAAGAAGATAGGCGAACAGCCTCATCGAAATATCATAAATATTTAATAAATTATATTGATCCAAGATATGCTTTTATTTTAATGTTATTAAAATGAAATACTCAATTTACAACATATATATGTATATTAAAAACAAAACTAACATATCCTCACCAAATATCATGGAACAAGTTAAATCAACACTCAGTTGAATTTTGTCTCACTAGATGGCGCTCTGCTTTCTAAAATGCTCATATAAGCGGTTAGGATATGCCAATTTTTGTTTTTAATATCAACATCTTTTTCTTATTTTTCACAGATATATGTATATATGGCGTATGTATGTAAATATGGCTAGATTTTGCATATTACTTTAGATGCTAAAATATTCAGTGTAGAAGAACGGTAATGACTGAAAGCTTGAGAATGCATTAATAAAAGAGAAACTCACATCTTCAGAAACCTGTTGCATTATTTTAACTCAATATCCATGAGATTCATATCTATTGTTATCAGTTATATAAACCATATATTAAAAATAGAAAATTATTTTTATCCTCACAAGTGATGACGATGCCAACTGGGATTTATATTTTTGACTAATTCAGTTCTTTTGTCTGAAGATGGTAACAATGCTGTTATAGGAAACATTATAATATACTTATTTGGTCTTTGTTATCTCTTTTTGTGATTCTTATTTAATAATTCAAACGGAATCTTTGTAAATGAGAATTAATTTTTTTTTTTTCAAATAGTTGCACTTTATTATTATTATAGTCAACATCTTAATTGGGACTCTTTGTCTGGGAAAGCAAAAAAAAACAATAGAAGCTCTATGAGAGGAAACCTATATTACAAAGGACAGTTTTAATTGTAAAAATTAACTTTTTTTTTTTTTTTACTAGTTAGCAACTCTCCGAAAAGAGGCCATATATTCCTAAAGGACACTTTGGTTCTAGGTATGTTATCCTTTATATAGAGAGGTAGTTGTATTGTAAATAAAGTTTTAGTCCTCATATCAGTATGTCCAATTAAGAAAAATATCTATTTACAATATCTTTAATTCCAGGAATTTTGTTTTTAAGAAGAAGAAGAAGAAAAAAAGACTTTTTATAACAAAAAGTAACCCGAGTTATAATGAAGAGAGGGTTTTAATGTATATAAAAAGGAACTAAAATATTGAGTGAAATGCAACACATTTTTTTATACACATAAACATTTAAATTGCACTTTCCCATCTTTCACATTTGTTAATATTAAAAGTCTGATAATTGGGAACTTCAATTCAAAATGATTTTTTTCTACCAAATAATAATTGGGACACAAGGTAATAAGACCAAATCCAAATAAATAAATTTGATCTTATTACCTTGTGTTTATAATCTATAATCCAAATTGTACCTTATCAATAATTGGGACTGTTGATAATTGGAACTGCTGACAATTGGGACTGCTGATATAATTGTGTCTTATTACCTTGTGTTTATAATCTATAATCCAAATTGTGCCTTATCAATAATTGGGACTGTTGATAATTGGAACTGCTGACAATTGGGACTGCTGATATAATTGTGTCTTATTACCTTGTGTTTATAATCTATAATCCAAATTGTGCCTTATCAATAATTGGGACCGTTGATAATTGGAACTGCTGATAATTGGGACTGCTGATATAATTGCGAGACATAATTTTTTATACTTTCCTAGAAAGTGTCCCAATTAATAATGCTGATATTGAGAGTTTTTGAAAAAAAAAAAACATATTTATATATATAAAAGGTAAGTCATATATATATATAGATAGATATAGGGAAATGAGATGGGGGAGGGAAGGTGGTAAAAAAAAAATCTATTTACATTGTGCCATATAGTAGGTAGGTATAACAATTAACATTGTATAGATATAAAAAATATATTGTAACATTCTTGTTGTTTGTATTTACAAATATAGCATTTAGGTAGCACCTCTAAAACCAGAACACAATGCTGCATATGTGACCTTGGCGTGGCGGGCAGCAAGCTTTCAAAAAAAGCAAACAAAAACAATAATATAGCATCTATCTATATAAACATTTCTATAGAGGTGTAAAATCTTAAAATTGATATTTATAGGCACCAATATTTCTGCAGAAAAAAGCACAATCTCTCTGTTGTCTAACTTACAGTCAAATCTATTTTCAATTCAACAACTCCAAGGGATCAGAATTTTCATTTGGATTATAGTTGTTTGAATTAAAAGTAAATAGTATTTAATTTGGATTTTAAAATATTTATATATATAGTTGAATTATAGTAAGTTTATTAAAGTAAATAGCTTAATTGGGATTTGAAAAAAAAAATGGTTTAATCATTGTTAGTGTTGAATTAAAAGTAAATAGCCCTTAATTGGGATTTGAAAAAAAAAAGTTTATACTATTAATTTCTTTAAATTGTTGAAATTATTAAAATGCATGATAAATACAGTTAAACCTGTCTATAGTGCCCCCTCTCTTGGGACTCACCAAAATAGGGTGCTATAGAGAGGGGATGCTATAGACAGGTCACTTTTAATGTAAAATGTTTACATTTTAATGTTTAAAATCAGACGCTATAGAGAGGAAGGCACTATTTAGAGGGGGCGGTATAGACAGGTTTAACTGTATATTTTTTTTCTATCAGAAAGTAAGAAGTAAAAATTAATCAACTCTTATAACCTTAACAACCATGATTCATATATTTCTATTAATGCTTACTGTAAAAAAATATTTACTTTTATAGATGATTGTTCAATACATTTCTTCTGTTTACACCATTAAAATACTTCTTGAATTAACTGGTAAAACCTCTGCAAATCTTACTGTACAAAAACTTAGATGTAAAGGCTTAGCCACTGATATAAGGCAAACTAATTGATCAATCTCTGCAGTAAAGGTGTGTAGAGCTTTGGATGATTTATTCAAGAAACAAAAAAAAGGGAAAAATTAATTAAAAAATGAGGTAAAATTATATATATATAAACATATAAAAATCCAAGTACATAAAATTGTGACACACAACCAAAAAAAAAATAGATATGCAAATATGCAATGTTATATTGAAAACAACCTTATTAAGAATTTTTTTTAAATACTTTTTTTTTTTTAATTATAATTTATTTTTGTATCGTATAAAAAAAAGCTGACAATGTGAATAATATATATATATATATATATATATATATATATAAATAGAAAAAGTCTAATGTAGTTTAATAAAAAAAATCTTTTTTTTTTTTTTTTTTTAAGACATTTACTTTTCTATAATAAGAAATTATTCCAAAAAATGAGTTTTTTTTTTATATTCTTTAAAAGCTTTCAAACATTCTATAATTTATATATTTTTTAAATAGCAATAAAAAAATATTTCTTAAAAAATAAAGATCTAATAAAAGAATTATAAAAAAGTCATGATTTATCATTTTTTTATTATAATAAAATTACTGAATAAGAGAAAATTGAAAAAATAGTTTTTGTCAAAAGTTTTTTTTTTTAATTCAATGATATAAATTATATATTTTTATTTGTGCACCAAACCACAAAAGAAGTGTGTATAGATATTTAAAAAAAAAAAAAGATAAAGATTATATATATATATATATAAAATCAAAGATTTTCTACAAAATGTAAATAGAGGGTAAATATAATATATAAAATAAAAATCAAAGCACAATATGATTTTTAAAAAAAGTTGCATAGCTAAAGAATAGGTTTTGTACTCTGTTAGGTTAACGTGGTTGTAAGGACATGGAATAACACACACAGAGCTTTTGGAATGTTGCAAGGAGTATTAACATTATCTTGATCAATAATCTTTACACAACATTTAAATTTATTATAAGAAATAAAAGCAGTGAGAGAGTATATAAAAGAATTTTTCAAAATATTGCATCCAAATCAGCATCTTAAACAAATAATATAAATGAGATTCCTTTTATTTTGTGAATAATAATGAAAAATATTGCGTAAATGCAACCAATATGTAAATAAGTAAAAAAAAAAAATTGAGGAAAAGGATAGTAGTAGCTAGGATAAATTAACCTAAATGTTCACATTTTTTTGTTCATTGTGTAAAAAAGAAAAAATTTCATATTGAATGAAACTTTTAAAAAATATATTTGATTGGAGTACGGTATTTTGAAAATGGGGATTTTGAGTACTTTGGACGACATAATGAGAGTATTCGATTTAAGTATATGTTTTGAGAAGTATTACGTTATTACTGTGACATCTCTTTTCATGAGAATTGATACAACAACTTGTGCCATTTAAACATTATTCTAGAAAATCCATCTAGTTTTTTTTACATACTCTTTGTAAGCTGACAATCCTTCAAAAAAATAAATGTAATTTTCATCTTTCTTCAATTACCCAATGTACCAAGTAACTCATTAGCTCAACATCTACAGAATTGACAGTTTTCAATATGATTGAGTGGATATAAGACAGATCAATCAATTCCCTTCTAGTATTATGAATGAAGGTATTTTTAGCGGCCATAATAAAAAAAAAAAATATTTTTAAAAAAATCTACAAACCCTCTAGGGAGGGTAAAATAAAAAAAGAGTATATTGAGAGGGTTTAGGTTCATTAACGGTGAACCTACTTTCACTTAAAATGCTGAGGATTGAACAGTATGTAAATATGTATGCAGGTATTATTGAAATTTTGGTCATATGGAAATTTTTTTTGTAATGTAAACAAAAGCTGCCAGTGAGAAGGTAAACTGCTCTAAAATATAGTTAGGTTAAAATAATTTTTAAAAGGAGAGATGTAAAGGTGAATAATTTTATAATATTAACAATTATTATTATTATTTTGTTTTACTGTTAAAAACACAATAGAGGAAGAAACAAAAAAAAAGCATTATATTAACTAAAGTGACGTTAAACCAAAAAAAATAAAAAGTGACAATAATTAATTTTAAAACAAACAAAAGTTGAAAACAAACATTAAAAAGAAAAAAAGTAAATTTGCAATTTTTTTATTTTTTTAACTCTATACTATAGCACGGAGAGAGATATGTGAGCACATTTATTGATAATTTTTTTTTTTTTTTTAAATAGCTGCCTCAAATTTAAAAAATAATAATAATAAATGGAATGTGTCTTAACAAAGAAAAAATCAATGTTTTTTGGAAATAAAAGGAAGTTAAAAAAAAGAAAACACAAGCCGAGAATACAGCCTTCCATCTAATATTTAACAATGAAAAATTGAGAAGTAAGGAGAAAATGGTGGCCTTTTTTTTTTTTTCAAAATTTGCATATATAACTTTATATATATCATAAACTACATGAGATAAACTTAAGTGCATATATCAAATATCACTTGATAAAAAGTGTCAAATCTGTGAAAATAGGAACTGTGGAAGAGTGGACATCTATTAGAGCATTATAGAATTGCATTTAGTGATGATGATGATGGTATAAAAAGAATAAGAAAAAAAACTTGTAACAATGGAATAGTGAAAGGGTCTAATAAGGGTACAAAAGCCTGTATATAGTCACAAATTGTTCTTAACTTTTAGAATTGTACTATGAGACAAAGGCAGACGCATTCTACTTCACCCAGTGTGGAGATAAGAAAGAAGAAGTAGAATTGTAATATATGTATATGCAAATATTACTATGATAATAAAGAGAAGTTACTTTGTCATATTTGATAGGAATAGAGGCTATATAAATAAAGATATATATATATAGCTGCCATAATAATTTATATATGTGATACAATTTTACTGTTTCCTTTTGGTCAAAGACCAGTTACTGTAATTGGTAAACAACCTACAGTTATAGGGAATTGTTAAAAAAAATAGCACAATCTTCAGGAGTTGGTCTGAAGTGACTAAAGAATGAGAGAAAAAAAAAACTTTTCTTTAATAAGAATACTAAACAGCATTCCTTTTTTTTTTCAGATTTGAATAATATATATTGGACTTGACAATTGAGTGGGATATCTTTGTATCATTGCCTTTTTTTTTTAATGCACACATACATACAAAGGCACTTAAATATTTATATTGAAATACAAGTAGGTATGTATGTGGTATATCTCAATTAGTGTTACTTGGGCACTATAATTGTTAGTGCCTATACCATTTGTGGTGATATCAATTAAACATTAATTCGGGATATTAAAAAATCTTTCCAAATTGCAATATTAACTTTAAAAAGGGGGAAGAAATATTTAACAAAACTGTGAAAAATCACATTGCTGAATAGTGAAAAAAATAATAACATAGCATTGTATTGAAAACTAATTACCCTATCAAAGCAAATTAGGGGAGATGCCAATCTTTTTTTTTTTTAATTAAACCATTTCTTTAAAGAGGATATCTTAATGATTTTTTAATAATAAGTAAAAAAAGTTTTCCGATTTACAAACTTTGAGGAACAATATCAAAAGTTGGGTCGTAAACAATAATAATAAGCCTGTGTGGTGGATGGGAGAGGTCAAGGCAATTGCGTACTCAGCGCCATATTGTTCTGTAGCTTGCACAATAATAGTGTCCCCCCTGTTGACATTTATGCTGCTGGGTTCAATTTCTATGTGCAGCTCTCTGCCAGTTAAATTGGAGGCCTTCCTGTTTGCCTAACCCAATTTAGATTATTTATCAAATATTTATTAACAAGCTGTTAATAAAAAAAATATATATGACCTGATAAATTTGCATAGATAGCTTATAGCTACTTTTCAGCCAAACTTTTAAGAATGACATTTTTGTAACAGATTATTAAATATGTATCTATATGTATATATGTGTTATATAAAAATATTATTTTATTTTAAATTATAATTTCATAGATCCAAATACTCTG
>CP092870.1:97176208-97196553 GCA_030710605.1 Cordylochernes scorpioides
ACTTAAATCAAGGAGTGTTGTTCCCTTGGGAGGACAGAATTGGTGCTTGTCCCTCCTGCTCTGTACCAGTCATGTGCAGCAGTGATTTCCAAAGAATTTGCTTGAATGTTGATTAATTCAAGTAGGTTTCCCCAAACATTGGGCAAAAAAAACTTGGGTTAATGTGTAACTTTTTCTTAATTTAAAATAATAGATGGTTGTCAAGTTAGCTTGATACCCTTATATGATTGAGTGGAGATAAGAAAGAAGAAAATAATAGATTAAGGTGTATCCTTTCTTTTTTTATATTTAAAATTATAAAAAAACTTGAATGATTGTCAAAAACTACTTTAAAAAAACAAATTTTCAGAATGGAATTTTTGAAAGAGGAAAAAGTGGCTGAAACAGAGTAGTTGTTGCTGCCAACTGCAGAAAAGAATGACAAATGGTTAATCAATGGTCAGCAGCTGGCCATTGTTTTGTCAAGGTTGCCTAGTGACGCTTTTCTTGGCTAATTGTCCACTTTCTTTAATCCCTCCATTCAACAATGGGGCGGTTAAAAAAATAGTAGTCTTCAACCATTTTTATCTAAATCTTTGAGTTAAAAAAAAATGCTGTTACCGAAATATCACGAACATTTTAATAATTTGTATATTCGGTCTTGTTACTACTTGCTTTTTTTATTTTTTGAAAGGCACTAACCAAACCTGCCACCTATTTTCAAAACCTTATTTGAAAAAGTGTCATTCGTTGTAAATAGATGGAATGTTAATGCCTTATATATATAAATACAGTAAAACTTGGATAATTCGAACTTCTTTAATTCGAAAACCTCTTTAATTCGAATATTTATCTTGGTCCCTAGAATTTCTTATAAATAGAATTTCCGTTTTTAATTCGAATTTTTGGATATTTCGAATTTTTTTATGGTCCCTTGGGGTTCGAATTATCCAAGTTCGACTGTATCTTTATAGGATGGCTAACCAACACCATCGGGAAACAACAACAATTAGTTTTTATAGGGGAAGCGTGACCTCTGGAGGTTGATTTAACAGAGTATTTGAGTCTATGAAATATAATTTTAAATAATATTTTAATATGACATATATATATATGTCATTTGCCTAATGCCCAAGAGATATTATTTATTTTCGCCATAATTAATATGTTAAAATATAAATACAAATTCACCCATCTATAAATCTGTACAAAATAAACGTGGGAGCCAGCGCGCGGGCGCCTCCGCCGTGTGTGCACGTGCTCATGAGTGTGGAACAAGTTCTTTTTTGACACATACATGCACAACGGTCGCGCCCTTCTATTCGACCATGACGGATACAACATATATATATGAAAAAACAATAGAAATAAATAAGATAAGTGGGTCAGGTGTTGATATTAAAAACAAAGAAGGCATCTCCTGACCACGAGCACATATCGTGGTTAGGAGATGCCTTCTTTGTTTTTAATATATATATTTTTTAGACATGCTCCTTCCATTCCTCTTTTTATCCTTCCATGCTATTACAGAATGTTGTACCAAAGGAGTGTTTGTTTGTTCCAGGAACATCATCCACGGCAGTGACTCCCTTCCCAGCGCTGAGAAGGAAATCGCCTTGTGGTTCGGAGAGAAGGAGCTGGCCAACTGGACTCCCGCCCAGTCCGCCTGGGTGTATGAGGACTAAACATCCCTCCTCTACACACTCTTCACTCTCACATTTCTGCCACCTCTTGAAACTGACTCTCTTCACAACAATAAAGATGCTATAATTTGGGAACAACTCCTTTAAATATACTCTTGCTTGTCTTTTTTGTTTTGTTCTGTTTTCTTGTGAAATGATACTTATTTTTGGAAATGGATAAACAAGATTTCCAGTTCTGGAACTCTTGCTCCAGCCGAACCAGGGTCTGGTGCTTCTTCTTTTCCACTCCATCTGACATACCACCATCCTTATATAAAAGCTTATGTCCATAGAGTTTAAACACAAGGTAATAAAACCAAATCCAAATAAATAGTGTGTGAAGTTTAGTTAACAGCGTTGTTACCATCTTCAAACAAAAGTACTGAATGAGAAATTTTACACAGCATGTTCAGTACTTTTGTCTGAAGATGGTTACAAAGATGTTACCGAAATGTCACACTTTATTTGGATTTAGTCTTATTACCTTGTGTTTATAATCTATAATCCAAATTGTGCCTTATCAAGTTTTATTCTCTTCCATTACTTGATAATTTTATGAATCCAATGGGGGGTCGGTGGAAGGCTGGTTAAACCGTTTGGTTTACGACCCGGGTTCGATCCCCGCATTGGACACTTTTTTCTGTTTAAAAAAAAAAAAAATGTTCCAATGGCCCCCCGATTCTTGCAAAAGTCCAACCCCACCAGCGAGTGCGAGTAACCAAACGGGGCTCTGGCACATTTTTAAGTGCAAAGTCGAACTGCTTTCACATGTGTAGACATGTGGTGCGCTTACAGTAAAAAGCAGTCGCTAACTACCCACCATGATTATCATGGCCTGTACCACGTGTACTAGGGATAAGCAAAAAAAAAAAAAAAAAAAATGAATCCACATCTGTGTACTCTGTGATATATTTAAAAAAAAAACTAGCTTTCTTCAAATATTAAAGTAAGCTTTGGAGATTTTTTGGCCTAATCTGAAACTATGCCTTTTTATTGGCCGAGATGGGTAAACAAATGTCATTGAGTGTAATTGTCACGTGACTTTTTTGAAAATACCATAAGAAATTAAATAACCACATTTTTAAGTTAAAGATAAGGTACACAAAAAATTATAGATTAGAAATAATTATTTGGATTTTATATATACATTTTCTTGACACTTGTATTTTTTAAAACTTATATTTTCTATCAAAATTTTACAATAATTGTAAAGGAATATTATTGTGATATGTAAAGTAAATGGCTTTTATATTAAATATATAAATATTTCACCTTTTTAAATTATTCCTAGTATACAATAGCTCCAGAACCTATTTTGACTACTGCTTTTCACATGTGTAGACATGTGGTGCACTTAACAGTAAAAGCAGTTGTCAACCTCTACCCACCATGTTTATCATGGCCTGCCACATGTGCAAGGGAAAAGCAAAAATAAACATTTTGATTTGCACTAAACAGGACCTTTGGGAGAGGCTGCTGCTTATCATCAAACAGCTCAAGGATCCTGTTTGGACTCATGGAATTCATATAATCTTTGCACAACACAAGGGGATAAGAAAAGGTCATGAAGACTATACATTAAGATTAGTTAAGGATTATGATAAAAGTCTTCTCTAGTTCCTCATGCATTAAAGATTCTGGGTTATCCTCTTTCCCTTCAATAACTGCTTTATTTATAAATACAAGATAATAAGACCAAATAAATAGTGTGCGATGTTTCAGTAACAGTGTTGTTACCATCTTCGGACAAAAGTACTGAATGAGAAAATATACCACAGCATGTTTTAAATAGTTACTGTTACCAAGTATGTTATATGGTATATTTTCTCATTCTGTACTTTTGTCTGAAGATAGTAGCAACTCTGTTACCGAAATGCCACACTATTTTTTGTATAGGGTCTTATTACCTTATGTTTATAATCCAAATTGTGCCTTATTAGTTTATTTTTATTATCCCATGTATATATCTTATACTTATATAATTGCCTTATTCTGTCTGTGTGAAGTTCACGGATAGATTTTGGTCATCAACGCGCGCATCATCATTATGATCATTATCTAATGATAATTATTTATTTATTATATCTACTTATATAATTGCCTTATTCTGTCTGTGTGAAGTTCACGGATAGATTTTGGTCAGAATGGATAAAATAAAAAAAGTGTCAAGGGATGGGAATCGAACCCATGACCTTCCGCTTACCGGGCAGATGCCATGACCACTAGGCTACCCTGGACATATTTTTCCGTTCATAAAGTTAAGAATAAAAGAATAAATATTTTAATATAATAATAAAATATGATATTCATTAAATAGGTATTTAATTTTTAGTATCTCATTTATATTTATTCGAATTTTTTATTTGAACGATAGGCTCATTATTTCTTTTGATGTTTATATATCGTATATACTGTTTTGCACAATTATTTAATCTTTTTTATATAAAGTACAATACTTAAATGAAAATATGTTTCTTATATACAATCAAATTATAATTGTAACGAATAGTATTTTAATTAAAACATTTTAAAAACACAGTTTGGAACGGGACGTTTCACAAGAGTGACATCCATGGCGCCAATTTATAATTGTAACGAATACCGGGGCGTTGCCCGGGCCATTCATTCGTCTAGTATAATTATAAAAGGCCATGGGTACATTTCCTCATCCATTGATGTTAGATTGTCATGCATAGTGATACATGCTTCTTGGAGCTTGCTTGAGGAATTGTCCACCAACCACATCCCGATTTTGACAATCTTTCCATACATGATCATCACTGTGGAAACTACCAAATAGGTGGAATCCTAATGCAAGCAAGACCGTTTCAAATCCTTCCTCATCTCCACCAAGTTACTGCCCTCCTAAATATGGCTAATACACCAGAAGACATTGACAAGCAGCTCTCCTACTTACTTCAATCCTGCAGGCAGCCTGTGAGTCCTCCATGCGCAGACGTTCCTACACTGGACCCCCCCCTGCTCAGAAAATTGAAACTGGTAATAACCCTCCGCCCAGCTATTTGAAAGCTGAACGCCACACCTGGCTCAACCTCCTCGAAAAGTTTCAACGGCTGTGTGAAGTGCCATTCACAGCTTTATAGCCCTAGGACGCAGCTGCCAAGAGGCCCGCCTTTTCTTAAACATGATGATGGGTCTTCATTCCTTTCTGAAGAGACCAGCTGGCTCCCTGTGCTGAATAACTTTTTTCCCTCAGGACACCAGAAGAGTCTGCCCTGACCCTGGACTCAAAATTCTTGGCCATTACTATTAGAAAGACTATAACCATCTTGGGGGTGAATTCAATCGTTTCTCGCTTATCCAAATTATTCGCAAGTGTCGAGAAATTGTTCCAAGATTGACTAACTCAATTATTAGAAATTTCGGTATTTTCTATGCTGCTGGCATCAAGATCCTTTAGTCGGGGATGGCCCTTCTATATGGACTTTCAGCTTGGGGATATAGCGCTTCCTCCAAGGAGGGTGCAGGAGCATCCACTACATGTTTGTAAAGCATATATTGAGAGGGGGTCTTTGTACGCCAACCATACCAGTCATATCCCTGACAGGTAGTCCCCCTCTTGACATCATCATCCAGGCCCAGGAGATCAAGGAGGGATCTACGAATCGAAGCCAGGACCTGCTGCGCTGCCATACCCCCATTCAGACCACTCCTTTCCTTCAGTTTGAACCTAGAAGAGGTAACAATGCACAATTTTCACAGATGGATCAAAAAGTGATTCAGGCGTTGGTACTGCGATTATCTTCCTTCCCAAGAACATCAGCCAGTTCTCCTATGGCTTTAACCAGACTGCACTGTCTTGCAAGCTGACCTCTTAGCAATTCTCTGAGCAGCTTAAATCGCGGAGACAAGTCCAACCAAAATAGCAATGGCCATTGCCTAGGACTGTAGTTCCACTTTAGCAGCTATCTGCTCCTCAGGACCAATGCATACATCGCTAGTGACGAAAATAATAAAAGTCCTTAACAGAGCTCCTCACATCAGGCTGTGTTGGTTATATTGACACACTGGAATCAATGGCAATAAACTAGCAGACAGTGCAGCAAAAATTGCCGCTACTTCTGTCCTACCACACTCATACTCCACCCTACCTCTAACTCATCTCATGCTCGAAACCTAAGGCTGCTCTATCATCATGAACTGTATTATACTCCCAAGTCTACTCGCTCAGTTCCCATCAGGATAAGGATCCCTTGCACTCCAGGCCATCTCCTCAAATTTCTACCAAAAATCCGCCATGGAGAGGTCACCACCACCATCCTCAGGGTATGGCCATATACTGGCAGACATTATAGACGTGCATCCCGAAACAGAACCTACCTGCATCTACTGTTCAGAAGAGCCACAGACACTTGATCATCTTCTCTTCATCTGTCCAGCATTCCTGAGGCATAGAATACAAACAGCTATCCTGCTTGGACTGATCCACCTCAAGCCTACATCTATGGTCATCCTCCCATGGAACATCCTGGCCAACTGGTTTAACTCAGCAATCAAACTGAACGCGAGTAAAAGCGCTCAGCACTAATCCATACTAGTGAGCTGGGTAGTTGGCGCTTTGCGCTCCAGGAACCTGGGTTATAAATATATTTCTCTTAACATCAGGTCACTATATGTACAGATATTCTCCAATTTGTTTGGTGTCCATCATTCACAACTCATCTATTCACCTTCAATTGCAGGTCTTCCTCTGTTTCTTCTTCTTTTATTTTTTCCAACATCAACATCTTTTCTAATCAATTTGCACTCATTATGTGCCTGAGTACATCTTTGTTTCTATATTTGGGGATCTAGAGATCTACAAAGATTGAAATATTAGTCTTTTTATCTGACCATAGTACTCCAAGGTACTTTCCCCCATTTCCGCATTTCAAAAGCTTCAATTATTTTTCTTTCTGATAGTCCAGCTCTTACATCCATAAGTGACTACGCAAATAATTTCAAAAGCCATCTATCGACTAAATTTGTAATAATTATTTTTGTAATATCTTTTTTTTTTTTTAATGATGTATATTATCAAATATTATCTATCCAAACCTTACTGCAATGATAAAAAAAAAATAAAATTAAATGAGTCAGAGTCTTTCATCTAATAATTTTTATCATTGCAGTAAGATCTGTAAAGATAATATTTGAAAATAAATATCCTAAAACTAAATAGTCATCACAATTTACACTTCGAAAATTATATAGTCTGTTAATATCAAAAACTCACAAAGAAGAAGTAGTGCTCCCGGAATTGGGTTACATATATAAATAGAGAGAGAGATTTTTCGGGCAAGTGACGTATTTTTATTTCTACTGATCTATTTTCCAGAGGGATTTATTTATTTATAACAATAATTTTGCACTGATCACATATTCAACTCTATATTCAGAAGAATGTCTTTTACCTCTAAGAATATAATATTCTGTGGTTTCAAAACATATTTTTCTCCCTTTCAAAAGTTTCTTTTTAAAATTTATTTTAGTTATTTTTTGCTTAAGTAAAAGGCGTATATTAAATTTTTATTCAATAAAATTATAAATAGATCAACAATTAATATATATCATTGTATGTGTTTTTTCTTCATTCTTTCACGTTCACTAATTTAATGCACTTATCTAGAAATTTGTAGTTGATCATAATGTCGAATAAGTCAAGATGACGAATAAATCAAAAAGTTTCAAGGAGTGTGAGGATAGTAATCAAATTATTAAAAGAATATGCGAAATACTCTACAATACAACTAAAGGTCTTTCTCTTAAAAGTTTAGAAGAAAGATATTATTCCATTTATAAAGAGGCTCTTTGCCCTAAAAAATTCGGCTTCGCAGATAATATATCATTTTTAAAATCAGTACCATATTTTTCTTTACATTATTCAAAATGTAAAAAATTGGTTTATATTTTTAGATACAAAATTTAGAGAGAATTTTTCCAGTGCAGTTTCCTCAAATAATATTTTTCTAAACAAAACAATTGATGAATGCCTTTCTGAAAAAAAGACAAAGCATATAATGATAAATGTTATCAATATTTTCAGACAAATAATTGAAAATATGCCTGAAGGTATATATTTAACTGATTTAGTCAATCTTTTTGAAATAAAATATAATTTACCTCTTCCTTGGAATAATTTATGTTTTCCATCACCTCTTGCATTGATAGAGGCATTAATAGAATATTTTAAATTAAATATAGAAGATGATCTTTTTGAAAACAAATATCTTTTAAGAAATGGTTATTCATCTACACCATATCAACTTCCCAAAGATGCATTTTTTAAAACCACCTATTCCACTGAGCCATTACCAAATTACTATGAAGATGGTATTTATTATCCATGTAAAGTACTTCATATATATAATCCTGGAAATTTATGGGTTAATTTTGATATAAATAATCTTTTAAATATAATGATGGATCATTTAAATGCATTTTATGCCGAAGACATATTGGAACAGTATAAAATTCCTAATAAATATTTGATATCTGGGTTAGTTTGCGCTGGTGTGTGGAGTGAAGAGATGGAATGGCATAGAGTCCAGGTTCTAGAGAGGGTTGATTTTGATCAAGTTGAAGTACTTTTTATTGATTACGGTACTAAGGATATTATCAATGTTTCTAACCTCAGATTTCTACATAATTACTTTGGACAAGTCCAATGTCAAGCTCACAAAGCTAAATTGGGAGGTATACAACCATATAATTCTGATATATGGTCTAAAGAAGCATTTGAATGTATCTATGAATTAACATTTCAACGGAATATCTTAGTTTGTCTTTATAATCCTGATTCTACTTATGAAGAATATCTATCAGTCTTTCTATGTTTGAAAGAAGATGATTTAGAAATTCATTTGAATGATGAACTTGTAAGACGCAAGTTGGCTCGATATATTTTCGACGATAGTGAAATCTTGAACACAGAGGTAGAATATGAAACGCAGGATGATCCGAGAAGTTCACCAACAAGAATACAATCAGATAAACCATGTAGCAATCAAATACAACCATCTATTGATTCCACACTTCTGCAGATAGTGAAGTCTTGAGCACAGAGGCAGAATATGAAACGCAGGATGATCCGAGAAGTTTACCAACAAGAATACAATCAAATATACCATTCAGCAATCGAGTCCAACCATCTATTGAATTCCACACTTCTACAGAAAGTTCTGTATCTAGGCATCAATCAACTTCCCCACAAGACAACATTCCAGATATTTCCAATCCATTTCTATTTACCATAACAGAAAGTCTGATGTGTACGCCCTCCCCCAGATTCAACAGGTTCTGAGGTTACCAAAGAAGAGATTTCTATCTATTCCTTACCAGAATACATCCCGGAAGACAAGAATGAAGAGAATTCTGCATCCGCCCAAGAAACCACAGATGATTTAACCCAGATAATGACTACCATGAATATCTCCAACCAGTTCAAAGTGCAATCATTACAAATCCATGGGTCGTCAACTCAGGAAAGTACAAAAAACCGCTCGAAAATGCTTGCGTCACAGGCTGGTGGTACTTTAAATCAAAAAACACCTTTGAAAAACCTCCCGTTCACAAAGACTGACAGTTTCCAACCATCCTCCTCTCTGCTACCCGCCATCTCGATATCCTCAGCCAATTGCTCATCATCTCAAGAATCCTTAACATCAAGACATCCAGGGCCATCATGGGAATCATCATCCAGCTCATCATTCAGAGGTAAACCCCCATCATCTCACGGAACTCTTCAAGAGCTTTCTACATCCCCAACTGGCTTCTCAGTCTTAAGTTGTACATCACCAGAATCTAAGCTATCTACAAGCTCAAGAACATCTACCAGGCAGCTACCACAGGTCACAAATGTACAGCAGTTCATCCTCCTGGGCAAATATCCAGTCCATCTCATCACTTACATCAAGGAACTTCACTTGATTGAAGAAGAAGTGGCCGCCTTCTTCTGGAAAAAAGAAAACAAACTGAGAGAAGCCCTCCTGCAAGTAAACATCAGCTACGTGCCCTACAAGAAAACTGGATTTAGAAGACTGTCCAGAGATTTTCAGAGAGTTCATGTCCAACTACAGAACTACAGGGGCCATCAGGATCTACACCATTCAAAACGTCCTCTTCATTTTAAAATATCTTAAGCACAAAGAGGTAGATGCACTAAGCCAAGAACTCAAGCTGCTTAAGCAAAAATTAAAGCCATAATGATTCTCTACTTTACTTTTATTCTCATACCTCATTTTTTATTCCATTCTTTTTTTTTTTAAATATTGTTGAGTTTTTAATTTTTTTATTCAATTGAGAAGTGTAAATATTTTTGATCTAAAAAAAAAAGAATTTTTTGTTTTGAATTGAGTTTATCTATTAAATAAATGTATATTATATATTTTATTGCAACCCTTTATATCTGTTATCTTTATTGAATTTCTTTCAAAACTATACACAATCTGAGTGGAACCACAAATAATAAATCTGGATAATAATATTTCTATATAACACAGTATTTTGTAGAACAACATTTGACAATTATCCCGCATGTGTTTTTTTAAAATGAAAAATCGAATTTTATTTTAAGGAGAAATAACGATTATTTCTAACCTTAAAGATGAAGTATGGAAGAATGAATTGTGAAGAGTAATGATAAACGGAAAAATAGTGTCCAGGGATGGGAATTCCCATTTTCTGCTCATCATTACTCTTCACAATTCATCCTTTCATACTTCATCCCTAAGGTTAAAAATAATTGTTATTTCTCCTTAAAATAAATTTTGATTTTTCGTTCAAAAGAAACACATGCAGGATAATTTTCAAATGTCGTTCTACAATTATAAGCCACATTATATTGTATTATAACACAGTATTGTTACCAAAAACAAGGAAATAAGACCAAATAACTAGTTATTTGGATTTGTTCTTATTACCTTGTTTTTATAATCTATAATCCAAATTGTGCCTTATCAGTATTGTTACCTTTGTCAACTAAAGTACAGCATAAACTAATTCAACATGAAAAATGGTAAAAAAGTGAAATTGTACTGGGATCAGGTGGATTAGCTAAGGCATCTCCTTATCGTGCAACTAAAAGTTACTGATGGTCTACACCATCTATCAGAATAAATATCAACTAATTGTTGATTTTTATTTATTCCAGAATTGGCTAAATACCCATTCTTGATTAATCAAGAAAAGCTAACCATGTACACGTTTCGGGCTATTGGCCCTCATCAGCGTGGTGCAACAACTAAAAAAAAAAGTTATAATAAAAGGAAATAAGACCTAATCCAAATAATTTATTAGTGTGTTTGGATTAGGTCTTATTTTCTTTTATTATAATCTATAATCCAAATTGTGCTTTATCATAAAAAAAAAAGTTTTTCAGGCCTGAAAAAATAGTTTTTGGCCATCTATGGCCATCTATGGAAATAATAAAAAAAGCAACAATTAGTTGATAGTCATTCCACCAGATGGCGCAGGTCATTAGCAAAATTTTAGCTGCCCGATCAGAAGATGCCATTTTCTTAATTCAACTATTTTTTCAAATCTCAATCAAGCCTATTAAATTTAACCAATTATAATAAAAATAATCCAAATGAAATAATAAAGATTAATGATTCTTTTGTCTGATGATGGTGACAATGTTGTTGCCGAAATGTCACACACTAATAAATTATTAAGATTAGGTCTTATTTTCTTTTATTATAATCTATAATCCAAATTGTGCTTTATCATTAACCAATTATAATTCAACTAAAAATTCTGATCCATTTGTGTATTGAATTAAAGAAGAGTTGAACAAGTTGTGTATATCATCACTCCAATGGATATATGTTTCTGTTCAAATTATAGTTGGTGTTGAATTTATTATCGGCCTTGTGTTATATTCAGATAATTTTTCAAATGTTTAATTCATAACAATTACAATGTGCTGTTGAAATTTGAAGCTTTTTTTCATAGTACTTTTTTTTTGCTAAACATTGATACCATTTGGATAGAAATCAAGGTAACAAGAGAAAGGCAGTACCCAATACAGTAGAACTACCTGTCTGTAAAGTACAATGCCTAGTTGCAGAGCTAAAAGTGTTCTTTACAGAGAGGTGTCCTCTTACTGGAGAGCTGATCATTAGTAAAAATTGTAATTTTGTCACTGAAAACTGTCCTCTGTAGACAGGTGTCTTCTAGCGCGAGCGTCCTCTCATGGAGGTTGTTATACTGTAACCAATTTCTATGTACTTTTGTCTATCTTCTTATTCTTTCTTATCTTCACTCAATCATATTAGGGTATCAAGTTGTAGAGCTTGTTGATGGTGTCTACTGGGGATGAGTAGAGCTCATCAATGGATGGGCCAATACATAGTCAATGATGTGGTTTTGACAACCATCATAACTGGGTGAAGTAGAATGCGTCTGCCATTGTCATTAAGACTGGGAGCACTACTCAGTGGCAGGCCGACTTAGCTCCAAAATAAATGGCTGCTTCTGAGATGAGGAACAGACGCCATGTGCAGCTGCTACTAACATGGAGTACATCCTGTATCCCTGGTTTAGTACAGGGTACTATCACCCGGGCCAGATGAGTCTAGTTTTTTTTTAGCGAGCTTGTTACTGCTCCCCCTCCTCCTCTTTCATCTGGGCTTGGGAGCAAGTGCAAGTAACCAAACTGACTCACTTGCAAGTACAAAGTCGAACTGCTTTTTACATATGTAGACATGTGGTGCACTTACAGTAAAAGCAGTCGCCTACTTCTACCCACCATGATTATCATGGCCTGTACCACGTGTACTAGGGATACGCAAAAAAAAAGATATATTCTTGTTACCTTTTAAACACAAGGTAATAAGACCAAATCCAAATAAATAAAAGTGTGTGATGTTTCGGTAACAACGTTGTTACCAAAACATCACACACTATTTATTTCAATTTGGTCTTATTACCTTTTGTTTATAATCTATAATCCAAATTGTGCCTTATCTTCCTGTTACCTTTTGTAACAATCCTCATTTATTAGTAAAAAGTCCAAGAAGATGGAGAGAAAAGTTTTCTTGGATTTTATTTGGCTATAAACCTAAGTAGAATATTTTGAAGGTGTTTAGGTGGTGGGGTCTTATCCATGGACAAGACACCACCAACACCAGAATATTTAGAAAAATGAACCCTCTCTTTTCTTATCTTCTCATGTAACTCCCAGTGACTTCCTATCTCAATGATATGAATGGTATTATTTCAGGAGAATTATTCCTAAGATGTTTTAATCAAGTCCTTCAAGTTGATTAATCTCTAACCATTGGGTAAGACATTGTGCTTTTTGGTCTCTAGCTAGTCTATTCATTAAGAATCTCTGTGTAAACACAAGTTAATAAGACCAAATACAGATACAAGAAAATAAGACCTAATCCAAATTATTTAAAAGGGTATGACGTTTCGGCAACAGCATAGTAACCATCATCAGACAAAAGAATAAATAGAAATGATATAACTCTTTATTCTTTTGTCTGATGATGGTAACAATGCTGTTACCGTAATGTCATACACTATTTATTTATTTGGATTAGGTCTTATTTTCTTGTATCTATAATCTATAATCCAAATTGTGCTTTATCAAGACCAAATACAAATAAATAAATGAAGGAATGAATGAAACATTCAGCACTTTTTGTCTGAAGATGGTAACAATGCTGTTACTGTAACGTCATACACTTTATTTATTTGGATTTTGGTCTTATTACCTTGTGTTTATAATCTCTAACCATTGGGTAAGACGTTGTGTCTTGGTCTCTAGCTAGTCTATTCAATAAGGATCTCTGTGTAAACACAAAGTAATAAGACCAAATACAAATAAATAAACATTCAGCACTTTTGTCTGAAGATGGTAACAACGCTGTTACCGTAACGTCATACACTATTTATTTATTTGGATTTTGGTCTTATTACCTTGTGTTTATAATCCAAATTGTGCTTTATCAAGACCAAATACAAATAAATGAATGAAACATTCAGCATTTTTGTCTGAAGATGGTAATAACGCTGTTACCCGTAACGCCACACACTATTTATTTATTTGGTCTTGTTACCTTGTGTTTATAATCTCTAACCATTGGGTAAGATGTTGTGTCTTGGTCTTCAGTTAGTCTATTCAATAAGGATCTCTGTGTAAACACAAAGTAATAAGACCAAATACAAATAAATAAACATTCAACATTTTTGTCTGAAGATGGTAACAATGGTGTTACTGTAACGTCATACACTATTTATTTATTTGGATTTTGGTCTTATTACCTTGTGTTTATAATCCAAATTGTGCCTTTTCAATCTCTTGTATAGAAAATAATGTGATGGTTTCCCCTTGTCTTCTATATGCTGTTGACCTAATAGTAAGTTCATTTATCTTTAGAAGCTCTTCTAAACTACATGGTTATGTGTGTGCCCCTCTTCCATATGAGGATGGAGACATTGATATCCTTAATAAAGTGAAACCATCAGGTTTTCAGGAATAAATTAAGAAAAAGGCATCTCAAGGTAATAAGACCAAATCCAAATAAATGAATAGTGAGTGACGTTTCGGTAACAGCATTGTTACCATCTTCAGACAAAAGTACTGAATGAGAAATTTTATCACAGCATGTTTTAAATAGTTACTGTTATCAAGTGTCATCTTCAGACAAAAGTACTGAATGAGAAATTTTACCACAGCATGTTTTAAATAGTTACTGTTATCAAGTGTGTAAACAAGTATTACACACTTGATAACAGTAACTATTTAAAACATGCTGTTCTAAAATTTCTCATTCAGTACTTTTGTCTGAAGATGGTAACAACGCTGTAACCAAAACATCACACACTATTTATTTGGATTTGGTCTTATTATTACCTTGTGTTTATAATCTATAATCCAAATTGTGCCTTATCAAAAAGGCATCTCCTTATCGTGAAACTGAAAGCTGCTGATGGCTTGTACCATCTATCATAATAAATATCAACTATTCATTGATTTTTTTAATTTTTCCAGTATTTGGCCAAATATTTATTCCGATAGATGTCGCAAACCATCAGCAAATTTCAGTTGCACAATAAGAAGATGCCTTTTTTCTTAATTTATTTACCTTATCCGAGTACAATTTCACATTTGTACTATTTTTTTTTTTCACATATTCCAGGGATAAGTTTTTTTTTATTTTCACAAAATCTCTAGCTTTAAAGGCATGAAAGACCTTCTACAGGATACAAGTTAAAATATAATCAAATACACAAGATAACAAGAACAAATCTGAATAAATAAATAGTGTGTGATATTTCAGTAACAGTATTGTTACCATCATCAGACAAAAGACTCTTCTTCTTTCTTATCTCCACTCAATCATATTAAGGTATCAAGCTTGTAAAGCTTGAGATTTTTGATGGTGTCTGCCGGGGAAGAGTAGAGCTCATCAATGGATGAGTCAATAGAGTCAATAATATGTCTTGGGGTTGCAGGCTGAGAATTGCACTTAGTACATAGAGAGATTGGGTGAAGTAGAATGCGTCTGCCTTTGTCATTAAGGACTGGGAGCACTACTCAGTGGCAGGCCGACTTAGCTCCAAAAGAAATGGCTGCCTCTGACATGAGGAACAGACTCTATGTGCAGCCGCTCCTAACATGGAGTACAAACGCTGCTCATCCTGTATCCCTGGATTAGGAGCCCTTACAGGGTACTATCAGCCGGGCCAGCTGAGCCCAGGTTTTTTAGCGAGCTTGTTACTGCTCCCCCTCCTCCTTTTTCATCCGGGTTTGGGACCGGCAAAGGCGGAGTTAGACAAAAGACTGAAAAAAAAATCATTCATTCTTTTTGTCTGATGATGGTAACAACACTGTTACTGAAACATCAGACACTATTTATATATTTAGATTTGATCTTATTACCTTGTGTTTCTAATCTATAATACAAATTGTACCTCATCTTAATCAAATACTATTTTACATATTTGCAGCATTTTTTTTAATGAAAATATGTAATATAGTATTTAATTATATATTTTAACTCATCCTATTGGGTGATTTATTGTATACTAGACGAATGGCCCGGGCAACGCCCGGGTTTTACCCGAGTGCGTATATATTTTAAAAACGTTTTAATCAAAATACTATTCGTTACAATTATAAATTGGCGCCGTGGATGTCTCTCTTGTGAAACGTCCCGCCCCAAACTGTGTGTGCCTTGAAAATATAAAAATAAAAATGTGAATTTTCATAAAGATTATATCATGTCGATTTTTTTTTTGCATTTCACCTACTAAATCGATAGAGATAATTACATTTGCAACATGAACTTAGGTATATTGACTAAATAGAAAACTAGCATAGTAATAAAGATAATTTTTTAAAGGCACCATATCGTTTTTTTTTTCAATAAAATCGAAACAAAAATTAACGATAAATAACGATAATTGCCTTAAAAAGAAATTGCCTTAAAAAAAAGAAACATTCGCGGTGATTTTGTCTTGCATTCGTTTATACAATTATTATATACGAATGACCCGGGCAACGCCCGGGTTTTACCTGATTAAATGCTTTTGTTCAAATACTATTCGTTACAATTATAAATTGGCGCCGTGGATGTCATTCTTGTATAATATATAAATGAGTTTTAAAAATTGTAAAAAAAAAAAAAAAAAATGCATCGGCCGGGAATCGAACCCGGGCCGCCTGCGTGGGCAGGCGAGCATTCTACCACTGAACCACGATGGTTATGAAAAATCCCATCCGTGAGCTTCAAACAGACAAACAGACAGAATAAGGCAAATATATAAGTAGATCATGTTTTCTCTTGTAGAAGGATTTTTGTGCCCGAAAGCTAGAGATTTGTTAAATTATTATTTTTTATAAAAACCAAACTTATCCCTGGAAGCCTGATATTTGTATTTTAGATTTTTACTGTCATGGCTATATTTTAGATCTTTAGTATTATCCATGAAGACTCACTGTATTCAAATCCAAACATCAAGACAAGCTGTTAGGTACCACCTAATGGTATTTTTATAACTATCTACCCAGACTGCTCTATGCAAATGGATAGAGTGAGCTGAAAGGATTGAACTGTGGACCTCGCTATGCAAATGGAGAGAGCGAGCTGAAATGACTGGACTGTGGACTACAATATGCAAATGGAGAGAGTGAACTGAAAAGACTAAACTGCTCTATTCAAATGGAGAGAGTTAACTGATAAGACTGAGTTGCTCTATGCAAATGGAGAGAGTGAGCTGAGCTGAAAGGACTAGGCTGCTTTATGCAAATGGAGAGAGCTGAAAGGACTAGGCTGCTCTATGCAAATGGAGAGTGAGCTGAGAAAGGACTAGGCTGCTTTATGCAAATGGTGAGAGTAAACTGAAAAGACTGAACTGTTCTATGCAAATGGAGAGAGTGGGGTAAAGTTTTCAACTAGCAATAATTGCACCTCGGAAGATCCTCATTGGCTACGATATCACCTCTGCGCAAATGGAGAGTGAGCTGAAAGATAAGGTTGCTTTATGCAAATGGAGAGGGTGAGCTGAAAAGACTGAACGGCTGATATCCGAGAATGAAGTTATAGACAGCAATCGACCTATTCATTGTGTGCCAACTGAGATGACAATTGACTGTCTTCAAGATAGAGTTCCAAAGTACAGCGTAGAAATACCTTCATCCACACATTGTACAGTAAGTCCCCCCTACTCACATATACCATTATAATCACGATATATGTAAATACAGTAGAACTACCTCCCTGTAAAGGACCAACACCTAATTGCAGAGCCAAAGTGTCCTTTAGGGAGAGGTGTCCTCTTATCAGAGAGTTACTAAATTGTAAAAATGGTAATTCTGCAAATGAAAACTGTCCTTTGTAGAGAGGTGTCTGCTAAAGGGAGATTCTACTGTATATGCAAAAGAGCCGAAAAACGGATGGACGAATCAGGGAGAAGCATCTGGCCAGGAGTGATGTCCCTGTTGTTAACGGCGGTTGTTGGATGATGCATGTAACTTCCTTGTTCTCCATTATACACAAAGGTAAAAAAAGAGGAGTCAAACAGATCCTTACAGAGCCTGTGTACCTTTTTGACCATCCTTGACCTAGCATCGATCTAACAGGATATATGGTATCCAAACAAGTGTTTTTATGAAAAAAGGGGCATCTCCTTATCGTGCAACTGAAAGTTGCTGATGGCTTGCGCCATCTATCGGAATAAATATCAACTATTCTCGTTGATTTTTAATTATTCCCGAATTGGCCAAATACCCATTCTTGATTAATCAAGAAAAGCTAACCACGGACGCGTTTTGGGCTGTTGGCCCTCATCAGCGTGGTGCAAGCTGTACCTCAACGACCAAAAAAAATGGTCATTCAAGGCATCCTGAAAAATCATGAAACGGGTAGTTAAGGCCAGAAACGCGTCCGTGGTTAGCTTTTCTTGATTAATCAAGAATGGGTATTTGGCCAATTCTGGAATAATTAAAAATCAACGAGAATAGTTGATATTTATTCTGATAGATGGCGCAAGCCATCAGCAACTTTCAGTTGCACGATAAGGAGATGCCCCTTTTTTCATAATTATGCACCTTATCCCAGTACAATATCACATTTGTACTATTTTTCACAAGTGTTTTTATGTTTCACTAAATATTTTGCCTCTTCACTCAATATACGATGATTGACCCCAGCCGCTATTATTTATTTTATTTTATTTGCTTATCCCTAGTACACGTGGTACAGGCCATGATAATCATGGTGGGTAGAAGGCGACTGCTTTTACTGTAAGTGCACCACATGTCTACACACGTGAAAAGCAGTTCGACTTTGCACTTACAAATAAATATGCCAGAGCCCCATTTGGTTACTTGCACTCGCTGGTGGGGTTGGACTTTTGCAAGAATAGGGGGACATTGGAGCATTTTTTTTTTATCAGAAAGAAAGTGCCCAATGTGGGAATCAAACCCGGGTCGTAGTGGTCGTAAACCAACGGTTTATACCACTTTTATTTTGACTCGTATAGATCTAATTGTTCAATGGTGGTATCTGAAATATTTTTATTTACTCATTTTTAGTGCATTTTAATGAAAGTTTTTAAGGCTATGTGGTATCCACTTTATTCATATGCTAATTGGTTCTCTACAGTCACATGACCTTAACCAGCCAATCAACGTTGAGATAGTAAAGTGAGCATCATTGTTCTGGCATCCTTCAACCATGTACTAATTTTTTTTTTTTTCAAAAAGAGCGTAATGTCGTAGCTTTCAGAAGTTGTTACATCAAGGAACTAAATTGAAGTATTAAATAAACGACATGGGTTTGAAGTTCAGTATTACCTTTTTATTATTTTATTTTTACTTTTTTTTTTGTAACATGATTTTATTTCAGAAAGCGATAAGGCACAATTTGGATTATAGATTATAAACACAAGGTAATAAGACCAAATCCAAATAAATAAATAGTGTGTGACGTTTCGGTAACAGCGTTGTTACCATCTTCAGACAAAAGTACTGAATGGTAACAATGCTGTTACCGAAATGTCACACACTATTTATTTATTTGGATTTGGTCTTATTACCTTGTGTTTATTTCAGAAAGCGAAATCTATTTTAATACACATTTAGAGTTTGCTTAAAGCGAAATATGCAAAATTGTTATTTTATACATTGTTTGTTGTCTAGATTCTTCTTATTCTTCCATTGAAGGGCCTTCTTTGCTGCAAAATATAAGGCTATCCTCCGAAAACACAATTGTTTGCATTTTATATTAAAATTAATTTATATAGTTAAACCTGTCTATAGCGCCCCCTCTTGGGACTCACCAAAATAGGGTGTTATAGAGAGGGGGTGCTATAAACAGGTCACTTTTAATGCAAATCGCATCGTACTACGTATTTAAAATCGGATGCTATAGAGAGGAAGGCGCTATTTAGAGGGGGGCGCTATAGACAGGTTTAACTGTATATGTAAAGAAAATAATAAAACTATACACTAATTATGATAAAACACAAAATATATGCTAGAATATTTAGGCGAAATAATTATTGAAAATTAGATATTGCTTGGCGTTAGGTTGACTATGATTTTTTTCTCTACTTATATCAAGTACACACACATGATACAGGCCATGAAAATCATGGCATGATAGGATGATATGTAAAGAGATTTTGTTTACTGAAAAAAAAAAAAAAGATTATTTTAGAACTGCGCATGCGTGCTGCGTGATCACACTCTTCCTGTGAATCAATGCGCGATTTATCAATATTTGTCACGGTAGAGAAGACAAGTATTCCAAAAGCTTAATTAAAAATAATTAATTAATTAATTAAACATATATTTCAAAATACAGCTTACTCCACGCTGACGAGCGCCAATAGCGCGAAACGCGTTTGTGGATGGCTTTTCTTGATTTATCAAGAAATTGGGTTGGCCAAATATCACGAAAGCAAGCTAAATAAACGTTTAGTTTATTTTTGCTCCACTAGATGACGCTCTGCCATCTAAAAAGCACATGTGCTCATGGTCAGGAGATGCCTTCTTTATTTTTAATATTGCAAAATGTATCAAAGGATTTTTCAAGTGGTAATTTACAAGCATGGTAAAGGGTGATGCTAATGCAAATATTTATGATGATAAACAACAGAATATTTAAAATAATTATTCAATGACAATATAAAGAAATAAAATGATAAATGTGATCTAAGGTATAA